>QXTE01000280.1:1216040-1433416 GCA_003942145.1 Platysternon megacephalum | reverse complement strand
ATCAGCCATGCCATCAGGGGCTCGTTCACCTGCACATCTACCAATGTGATATATGCCATCATGTGCCAGCAATGCCCCTCTGCCATGTACATTGGCCAAACCGGACAGTCTCTTCGCAAAAGAATAAACGGACACAAATCTGACATCAGGAATCATAACATTCAAAAACCAGTAGGAGAACACTTCAACCTCTCTAATCACTCAGTGACAGACGTTAAGGTGGCAATTTTGCAACAGAAAAGCTTCAAAAACAGACTCCAACGAGAAGCTGCTGAACTTGAATTAATATGCAAACTAGATACCATTAACTTAGGTTTGAACAGAGACTGGGAATGGCTCGGTCATTACACTAATTGAATCTATTTCCCCATGTTGAAGTAGCCTCACACTTTCGTGTCAACTGTCCGAAATGGGCCATCTTGATTATCACTTCAAAAGTTTTTCTCCCCTGCTGTTAATAGCTTCTCTTAATTAATTAGCCTCTTACAGTTGGTATGGCTACTTCCACCTTCTCATGTTCTCTGTATGTATAAATATCTTCTTACTGTATGTTCCATTCTATGCATCCGAAGAAGTGGGCTGTAGCCCACGAAAGCTTATGCTCAAATAAATTTGTTAGTCTCTAAGGTGCCACAAGTACTCCTGTTCTTTTTGTTTTTATAGGGCTTCTATTGCTGAAAGCTAGCTGCACTGAAATTCAGTTCTGTAACACTGAATACTATTAGCCATCTTTTGATCAAAATTCCTTTAGCTGGCATCTGTGCTCTTAAAAAGCCTAATTGATATACATTGGGATGAAGAGTTCTCAGCTAAGAAAATAATTCTTTCCCCGCTGTTTGGTTTGCAGGATCCCACAAAGTTCATGTTAGAACCTTTAGTGTGAATTCACACAAGTTTGCGCTTTGCTCCGCTGACATTACTGTAAATTATCTGGTAAAGGAAGAGCTATATAAAGCCCTGTTATTTAACATAGTAACTGTGACTCTTTCCTATCTGATGATTTCCTATACGGATCTATGCACTTGGGAATTACACACACAGGTTTGGAATCTTCAGCTAGATGGTTGTGGTCCCAACCACCCGCAAAAATTTGACAACTTACACCAGTGTAACTGAAACAAAACCTAGCCTTAAGTGTCTGCTTAATTGTTACCTTCCTCCGTCTGGTGAGAGCTACTCATATCTATAATTATTAGACAGCATGCATGTAAGAATTTCTACAGACTTACTCACTTAATAATTGATAAGTATTTCACCTGCACAGTCACATAGATGCATCTGATGCAGATGAAGTTTTAACTCAGGATTTTGACAAATATTGACTTCCTAATTAAGTAAAAACTGGACAACTAAATAGGTATTAAGCAATACTTTAATATATAACTTTCAAGTCTTCTTGGAATTTTTATCATTTTCATCATATCTATTCCGAGAAAATTTACAACTTGGCTGTAACAATTGACTGCAGGCTGATATCCAAAACACGGTCTCAAGTTAAAATCAATTTTTAATATAAATCTCCAAGGAAAAAAGCCCCATGTATTTTTAGAGAGACCAGACGACTTTTTCTAATTTAAGATACTCTTACTGTAATTTAACTTTTCCACAACTTCCCCCCCGCCCCCCCAAAAAACCTTAGTTTTGTTGAATACGCAGAATTAATCCATTGACACGTACTGGGCTGCAATCCAGACCAGTGAGGGGCTGTGTCACTCCTGCCCTGCAACCTTGGGTGCCTTACAATGCCTTGCTGAAGCAGTTCCTACCTGGGCCGCTCACAAACAGCCTTCCAGCGTGCAAGCCAGACCCTGAGTGACACTTGGGTTACAGTCTGGCTCTCACTAGTCTTGGTTATACTGCAGGGTGACCCCAACACACACCCCAGTCTCAGATTTCCCCCAGAAATGTATGTCCTGTACTGTCCAGCCCTCTCCTAGATAGTACAAATATTTAAAGTCCATTAATCCTTAAAGGGAATAATATGCCATCTTATTATCCCAAATAGTTATTCAGACACTTCAATTTAAACACACTGGATTAGATAAAACAGTTTATTAACTACAGAGCAATTTGAAGTAAGTACAAGTAACGAGGCAGAAGAGTAAAAAATGGTTACAAGAAAAATAAAAGATAAGACGTTCACTAACACTTAAACTATATCAGATTCAGGCAAGGTTTCTCACCACATGCTTTCAGCAGTCTTACTGACCAAACCTTATAGGTCAGCACCCCTTCCCCAGAGTTCAACAAATGCTTCCTTTGTCCTTCAATTGCCATGAATGTGATGGACAGGGAGAGAGGGAGCTGACCCTTGGGTTGTTTGTCCCTCCTTTTTATAGTTTCAGTCCCCCTCTTGAAAAACATATCCAGCTGGGCACTAGGCGACAAGGTCTATGTGGAAGGATGTTCCCTGCTGGTTTTTTCTCACCTGTTTGAGAGGTCTTTGTTCCCCTTCCTGCTTGATGACTATTTACTGCTTAAATGCAAATTAAGCAGCACACACATTCCTTTATTTAGTATAGAACTGTTTGCCAACTTCTGTTTGGGCAGGGCTGTGGGGTTTGGAACATGTGTTAACTCCATGCAGGGCAATGTTATAACTTTACATACAATACTGCCACAAATGCTGTAGATAAGATGCGAGAAAAAAGTATGCAACGCAAGTCTATACAGTGAATATGGTGTATGTTTTATTCTATTTACAGTACATTTGTTATAAATATAATACATTTCTTGAAAAGCTTAATTAACTTGAGTAGATTTTTTTTAAAACAGATCAACTCAGTTATACTTACATAATAAAGTGAATGACAATTTAAATGACAATCTCATGGTTGTGGAATAGTGCATTCTGTACTGAGATGAATGAGAAAACACTCAAACTGGTTTCAAAATTATTTTCAGAACATCTTCGGTGAAGTTGTGTGTAAGCCATAAGTATCACTGGCTATCAGAACATGAGGACACAATAACAAAGCCCCAAACTAATTTTAAAAACTGAAAAGCAGAAAAAAAAACCCCAAACAAAAAAACCCCAGCATAAATTGTATTTAACAACCTATCAAACTTCACAGTAAGGCTGGCATTTCTGATGAATAATGGCTTAAGTCAGGAAAAAAGACAACAAGGGTTGTCTTCTGAACTGTCTTTTAATATAGCCACAAAATATATTTAAAACATCATGCTGGAAGTTGTAACAGCAGTCAAGCTGCTTTATTATTATTATTATTTGGACAGGGCCTGGGATACACAAGTTAATTCAAACGGTTTTATAAGGAGTATTTTAGTTCAGTGTTATGAATATAAATTACCAGAGATGCAAGAGACATTAAAAAGGATATATGCATTTTCTGTCCAACGTGCTTTGCCTTAAGAAACAAAATGGCAAGTAGTCTGAATATTTTGCTATTGTCTCCTACACAATCTTTTGTAACAAGTTAGATGTTGGGGTAACACATTCCAAAACTGGAATAAATGTCAATCCGCAGAATAAGAAAAATCAGATTCTTTTGGTTTTTAGTATGATCTTTTAGTAAGTGGTCAAATGTTACTGATGATGATCAGTGCTGGCATGGAGTTCTGCTGACTTGTTTCAAACAAAGTAACTTGGTCGGCTAACTTGGCAAATACTCTGTGAGTTCCAAGATTATAGACTCCTGTACGAACAAAGCAAGCTTTCAACTGCAAGCTGTAGACCTCCTGGCTTTTAAGCTGAAGTTTGTACTGTGTTTGCCCAAGCCATGTGAAAGAACCATGGATTTCTAGTGCTTCTGGACTGAAAGAGAGGGGGGGGGGAGGGGGGGAATAAAAAAATCAGATATCTACTTTTGATCCTCTTATGCTTAAGTGTCTACCAAACATGCACACATTCAAAATGACAGTCCTACGAAAAATTTTACTTCACTGTGTAATATGTTTCCTGTATTAACTGGCATGCAAATGCACTGTATCTCTGGTGTTTTGGCTGTCTGATGTTTTTCAAAAGTGACCAGATGAGCTGACTAGTGCTCGGCTCTACATTAATTCTATTAACTCATTTATATATTAGTTCTTTACAAATTGTTTAATTGGGATTTCCTGGTGGACTACTGTCCTTACTATCTTCTATCTGTCAACATTTGTATTGAAAGCCTGGCACGCTGAGTTTCATACCCATCTGGTTAAATACACTGGGCAACCCCTTGGCACTGGGCAAATGCATTCTGATTACATTGAGTTTTGCTAAATCTGTCCCAATTATTGCCCTTCAAAATCCATCTGAGAAACTTCTAAGAATGCCTAATTGAGACCGTTACTGAGAATACTATTCAAACTACAGTCACGTGCAGCAGTGGATAAAATCTAAGAACTTGTGATAAGTGCTGTTAAAGAAGTTATACTTTTTGTTAGGATGAGAAGTAAATTGTCAAATTTTGTATTACTTATCCTAGAATATGGATTTCTACACAGTAATTCTAACGAACGTAGCAATTATCTACACATTTTAAAAACAATGCACTCTTACTGTACAACATTTTAAAAGAATTTTAGATGAAAGTAACTATATTTTAGTATTTTAAAAGTTAACTTGTTACCGTTGAGAAATTGTGTCAAACAAAATTAATTATTTTTAATGAAAACAGCATCTGTTGTTGATGTTCCTCTCATTTTGCAGATACCTTCATTGTAGGAAACATTTCCCCAAAACAAGGAGATTTAAACAGCAAAAAATAAATATTGTTGTCTCACCTTTCTTTATAATCCAGTCATTACTCCCAGCCCTCTTGGCAATACAATCAATTTCTGTTTTACTTCCAAATGAACATGGGTTTTTGAAAAATACTCACATTGACATAATTATGCTCCCATTGAGATGATGAGAAACTCCCACTGACATCAATGGGAACACAGTGAGAATGAAAGTCCTATCCTAAATATTTGATACATTTAATACACACTTGATAAAATGATGTAAATAAAATCAGATTAAGAGATCTCAGTAGCAGTAAGTATTCACAATAAATATCAAATTGGTTTTAATTTAACATTTAGAAGTTTATTACCTTGTTGTTTTATGCCGCAAGTCAATTATTACATCAACATCAGCCTCAGAACAATTGGAAAGTAGAAGAGTGACAGGTACTAAACAAAGGCTGCAAGAGAAAAATTGTTTTATGATGCAAGATTTATACATATTACTGGTAGTCTTGAGAATTACAAAATGTAACAAATCTATTTTAAAAAAATTCTTATGTCCTTAATTACTCAATCATGTAAACATTAAAATACATAGCAGTATTTTGTATGACATTATTACAGTCTAATATCAGCTCTTACATGCTGTCAGATAATCATTTTGACTTCTGAAAAAGGAAATTCATTGAAGTACATTTATGATTGTGACCTCAGGGAAAAAAATTATAAGTCAGTGTTGAAACTCTCTCCTCAGTTTGTCTAAATGAGACCTGGTAAAGCAATAGTTCATAGCGTAGCTTTTCTTTTTGTTGCAAGCTTTCTATAAAAATCATGTACAACAAGGTGCATTAATAAAAAATTTTAGAATGTGAAAGAACATTTGACCCAACATGCTAGTCTAAATTTTGACTTGCTGCAATAATATCTTTACACTTTCTCTCCATATACTTCTATCCCCTTCTGCATACCGTTGACTAAAAGGGCTATTTAAACTATTTGCTCTAGTGGCCTGAAGAAATACAGGCATTTTAGCCAGGGCAGGTGTACAATGCTCAACTCAAGCTGGAGCAGTACGGACATTCGAGTCCAACTTATTGCATGTTGTTTTTTACATTGTAGGCATTGCTTTGTATTTAATATCCTGAAGATTTCTACCTGAATACACTAATTAACACTAATGCTTTTATACAGAACACTCCTTCCAGAAGGATCCCACAGCACCTTTATACACAAACTTTTCAGGGTCGTGCCCCCCTTACTCCTGTCCACTCCCCCTGGCCCCCCGGGAAGGGTAAGGGGGCCGAGGCTGGGTCTGGAATGGAACTGTGGCTGGGGATGGGGCCAGGAGCAGAGCCGCAGCTGGGCTGCGTGTAGAGCTGCAGCCAGGCCACGGTAGGGGGCTGGGGCGGGGCCGAGATCACAACTGGGGGCAGGCTGGAGCAGAGTTGGGGGAGGAGTGGGACTGGGTGGTGGCTCCCTCCCCAACCCTCCTATGGGGACTGGCCTGGGTCCCGCCGCGCTTCCAAACATTCCTCCGCAACCCCCTAGAGGGTCGCGCCCCATAGTTTGGGGACCATGAACTAGCGGTATCACTTTACCACTGAAATGCATCACTGGGATTGCTTAGCAGTAAACACTTTAAGACAGGAAGTAAAGAGTGCCTTCAAGAGCTGACCACTGCAGGGGGAATTTAGGTAGTAAGCACATAACCCAAATTGGAATATGACCAGAATTAGACCCCTATTTGAATAAGTGGAGGCTCTCATAATTAAAACAGTCATTTTTGCACGTCATTCCACATATGCTAGTTAGTTTCACTTCAATATCTATTGTACTGGTATAAGAATGTAATAGTTAAGTTGTCAAAGCACAACAAGGAAATGTATAAATTCTAAAAACAAAACAAAAAAATATTTTTGTTAACAATTAAATCATTAATATCAAGTTTTGTAAATAAAATTTCAAAGCAATCTAAATTTGAAACCTAGACTAGTTCCCTTTATTTTTGTAGTGTAATGCTTACCAAAAAATTGACAAGACTGTCAATTTAATAAGACGTGCATAACCACAAACTAGAAGCTACAGGAACACAATTATCAAAATGAAAAATCTTTTGTACGAGTGCTTTAGTTCATTGGTACTACACTAAATCTCCAATTTCAGCCATGTTAAACATCCTTTTCCTGCCATACTTCATACTCAACCCATGTTAACATTTAGAAAATTTGGATAGGCTACAGACATAGTAACTAAAAATTAATAACTAGAGCAAGAAGTTATTTTATCTGTTCATTCAAATATTGTCATTTGGAGCATATAGTGTTCACTTTCAACCCACTTCTTAATGACTGTTTATGCTGTGATTTTCTCAAAGATATTATAGATTTCTTCTTCATTAGTTACTTAATGAGTTA
The DNA here is from genome assembly GCA_003942145.1 of Platysternon megacephalum. NCBI lineage: Eukaryota > Metazoa > Chordata > Testudines > Platysternidae > Platysternon > Platysternon megacephalum. The sequence continues at coordinate 1,426,328 of QXTE01000280.1, read as the reverse complement.
TCTAACTTAACATTCCTATTAATTTTTAAAGCTAAATTATCTATCGCAGGGGTAGTCAACAGGCAGACCATGGGCCAAATTCGGACTACCAGATGCATTTGAACGGACCCCAAAACCTTTTAATTTTATTATCATTATTGTTTTTTTATTATTATTTTCTCTGGAGTCTGGACATTGACTACACCTTGACAAAAAGTAATTGACTACTCTGATCTATAGTACTTCATTTTCATTTCATGTGTCCAATCTTCAACTGCTAGAAAAAGCTATTGTGTTGCAATTTTACCAATACATTTACCAAAAAAATCATTTTTTTGCTTTATAGCCTGTGTTTGTGTTGAATTTTTCCTTGTTCATGGCAATTTTATTTTATCACTTTATTTCATCCTTCCACAGAGCACAATCTAAAGAGGATTTTTATTAAAGAAACGGAAAAAAATAGTTTCCTAAAGTAATCTTGAAACATTTGAAAAGCTAACATTAATCAAACCTTTTTTGATGAAATGAGTGATTAAAGGACTCTGGATAATGAAGACTAGTCTTGATAAGGTTAGAAAGCTGTTCTGGTGTTGGTCTTGTGGGTAGTGAAGTGTTTTCTGGTCGAAAAAACTTTAAGAGAACCATTTCTGGTGATTCCTGGAACACACAAATATTCAGACAACTTCATTTAAAATACTCTAATACACTAACACGACACACTGTACAACAAGGGATTAACCAGACAGATGTTAACTTGAAGGTACCATTTTCTCCTAAGAACTGTAGCTTCCAACAGATTACACTATTGTGTCACAATGTTTACAGGAGGCAATTAAGGAAATTACTGTGTCTTACTGTTTTAGGTGAGGAAGTGGTATAATTCTTATGATGGGGGTGCTATATCACAGGCAGACTATTAAATTTGCTTCTCCCAAAACTGCTTTTTTAAACCAATGTGTTAAGAGTTCTGCAAATATGTATTACTGGTAATATAAAAATGGAACAATGTTTAGATCCAAGTTCATCTTGGATTTTCACAAAAACCCAAGCAGCTACAGTGAAAAGTCTATCATGGGAAGGTTGCCACCAAGGAACTATAGGTAGCCAGGAAAGCCCCAAAAGTGGGTGGCATTGGGTGGGAAGGGAACATGTGTTAATACAGTACATCTCTAAAGCTGGAACCTAGGAAGCTCCTCCAGAAATGAAAGCTACCTTCCCCCCCAAATAGTGGAAAGCCCAAGGGAAGGCAGGTGGTGGAGTACAACTTCCAGGACAGAGGGGATTAGATGATGTGGAAAGGTGTAACTTCAGTGCATCACCCTGGCTGCATCTGGTCCAGAATTTAGATGATATGGTACTTGTCCAACACTATCCAGTCTGTTATCTACTCCAATCAAAAAGTTACTTATGAGGGGTTAGCTTTCCTCATTCACTTATGAACCGTTGATGCAGAGTCAATAATTAGTGACATAAAATGCATTCAGAGTAATGAACATGTCAGCAGCTGCTAAGTACAAGGAGTTGATTGATGAATCCCATCTCTGCACTACACTTAGAAACAGTTACAGTGTTCTTAGCTTATTGCTATGCTTGTGTCAACAACTTATATTACAATAATTTCTTAAAATACTGAAGACAAAACACTATGAGAAACACATTGAGATTGTGACTTGAGTCAATAAGAGATAGCAGGGAAAATCCCAGCCCTCACTGAAGTCAATGGGAGCTTTGCCACTGACTTCAATGGTGTTAGAATTTCACCCAGGAAATTTAAATAATTATTAATTATTTGCATTATAGTAGCATCCCCAGGTCTGGTTGTACTGGGCATAGGTCATCAGATGACAGCATATGCTTGAAAAAATTTAAGATTATGCCCTTTAAACCAAAATTGTAATTCACTGCACTCAGACCAGCAACCTAAATGCTCAAGAAGCAAGAAGAATACTCTTATTAACAATGGAATATAGTTGGAAACTATCTTTTTAATTCAGTTGGCATTTCTGGTCCTGCTGTAATGGAATCCATCTTGCTGAAAGGTGACACCATGTGTAACACTAGCTATATTTAGAGACTATATGACTCCGAGGAAGGTGGGGACGGAAGGTTAGAAGATTTATGTAATTGGAGAATTTTTAATATCATCTTGGATAGCATATATCAACACCCTAGAAATTGTTCTTCTCCCTAAAGTCAGTTACCTGTTCCAAGTCCTCCCAATCAGAATTCCCGAGTATTTTTTTAAAACCCTACAAAAAACAAATATCAAAATTTATCTGAACAGACAGACAAAAATCAATAGGATAAGTTACAGAAAAACAGGTAGACAAAGTAAGTCTGGCATCATTACATTTCATTATTTGATTAAATTAACATGTTTGAAACCCTTAGTTCAAAGCAACATTACCTTGGTACTGAAGGACTGGCAACAGATTGAAATTGGACAATTTAACACCCCAGATTTAAGATTAGTCTTTTGGTTCCTAAATAAGACATCACTTTGACAACCCTCTTTGTACCCAGAGGATGAAATACTGGCTACGCTGAAATCATGGCAAAACTCCCATTGACTTCAATAGGGTCTGGATTCCACCCATAGTTTTTATATTTGGGAGGAAAGGCTTTCAAAACACTCACTGAGTTTCCTTTTTAAGCAACCTGGAGAGTTTAGGAAAATCTAGATAAGAAACCATAAAATTAGAGAGACAAGGTGGGTGAGGTAATATCTTTTATGAGACCAACTTCTGTTAGTCCAATTAAAAGATATTACTTCACCCACCTTGTCTTTCTAATATCTTGGGACAAACAAGGCTACAACAAAACTGCATAAACCATACAATTGTCAACTTGTAAGAAAAAGTGATCCCTGTTCTCAGGAACAAATTTAAATAGAATTCTACTAAAATCAATAATGAGGAGTGCAGTGGCACCTTAAAGACTAACAGATTTATTTGGGCATAAGCTTTCGTGGGTAAAAAAAACCCCATTTCTTCAGATGCATGGAGTGAAAATTACAGATACAGGCATAAACATACTGGCACATGAAGAGAAGGGAGTTACCTTACAAGTGGAGAACCAGTGTTGACAAGGCCAATTCAGTCAGGGTGGATGTGGTCCACTCCCAATAACTGATGAGGAGGTGTATACCGAGAGAGGAAAAATTGCTTTTCTACTGAGCCAGCCACTCCCAGTCCCTATTCAAACCCAAATTAATGGCGTTAAGTTTGCAAATGAATTGTAGCTCTGCAGTTTCTCTTTGAAGTCTGTTTTTGAAGTTTTGTTGTTGAAAGACGGCTACTTTTAAAGCTGTTATTGAATGTCCAGGGAGATTGAAGTGTTCTCCTACTAGCTTTTGTATGTTACCATTCCTGATGTCTGATTTGTGTCTATTTATGTAGAGACTGTCCGGTTTGGCCAATGTACATGGCAGACGGGCACCACTGACACACAATGGCATATATCACATTAGTAGATGTGCAGGTGAATGAGCCCCTTATGGTGTGGCTGATGTGGTTGGGTCCTCTGATGGTGTCGCTAGAGTAGATATGGGGACAGAGTAGGCAACGGGGTTTGTTACAGGTTAGTGTTTCTGTCGTGTGGTGTGTAGCTGCTGGTATTTGCTTCAGGTTGGGGGGCTGTCTGTAAGCGAGGACTGGCCTGCCTCCCAAGGTCTGTGAGAGTTAGGGATCATTTTCCAGGATAGGTTGTAGCTAGTTGATGTGCTGGAGCAGTTTTAAATGGGGGCTGTACGTGATGACCAGTGGTATTCTGTTATTTTCCTTGTTGGGCCTGTCCTATGCTAGGTGACTTCTGGGTACCCGTCTCGCTCTGTCAATCTGTTCCCTCACTTCCCCAAGTGGGTATTGTAGTTTTAAGAATGCTTGATAAAGATCTTGTAGGTGTTTGTCTCTGTCTGAAGGATTGGAGCAAATGTGGTTGTATCTTAGGGCTTGGCTGTAGACGATGGATCGTGTGATGTGTCCTGGATGGAAACTGGAGGCATGTAGGTAAGTATAGCGGTCAGCAGGTTTCCGGTATAGGGTGGTGTTTATGTGACCATCCCTTATTTGCACTGTAGTGTCCAGGAAGTGGATCTCTTGTGTTGACTGGTTCAGGCTGAGATTGATGGTGGGGTGGAAATTGTTGAAATCCAGGTGGAATTCTTCAAGGGCCTCCTTCCCATGGGTCCATATGATGAAGATATCATCAATGTAGCGCAAGAAGAGGAGGGGCGCTAGGGGACGAGAGCTGAGGAAGCATTGTTCTAAGTCAGCCATAAAAATGCTATGGGTACCCGCATGGCCCCACAGTATGCCAACATTATTGGGGGTGGGCCACATCCACCCTGACTGAATTGGCCTTGTCAACACTGGCTCTCCACTTGTAAGGTAACTTCCTTCTCTTCATGTGCCAGTATATTTATCCCTGTATCTGTAATTTTCACTCCATGCATCTGAAGTGGGTTTTTTTACCCACGAAAGCTTATGTCCAAATAAATCTGTTAGTCTTTAAGGTGCCACCGGACTACTCATTGTTTTTGTGGATACAGACTAACACAGCTACCCCTCTGATACTTGGAACTAATATCAATAATTTTGTTAAAACAAGAACCTTTGCATAAACTCAAAAACAATCTTCAAAACAAAATATTATGGCTAAAATATACACTCTAGTGCTAATTGCACTAACTTTCTCATGTAATCCCATTCATGTAAATTTGATAAAAACGGATTCATACCCAGATTAAATAAATTCTGGCTACTGACAAACTCACAAATGTTTTGAACTTTAAATCGTAACTGTCCACTCCAGAACTAGTGCGTAAGCATCTTCTGAAGAGGCAGGCAGAATGGGTTTTTATCATAAATTATTATATGAATGGTGGGAGTCAAAAAAGATGTGGACAATCAAGATCATTTGACTTGTTCTAAATTACAGTTTTTGAAAATGAGTTGTTCAATATTACAAGCCAGCACTAAAGGAACCAATTATATTACCTCCCACAATTACCCTCCTAAAAACCAATGGGAATGGGAACATTCAAATATAAAACTACTATTCCTCCTATTAACTGTGAGAATAACTGCTGCATCAGAACGATGAAGCTAAGAAACCCCTTTGTTAGGCAAATGAATGACAAAAATTGGGAAATCCCATCCATGAATGTTAGCCTGAAAAAGGATTCATATAATTAACATTGGAAACATTATTACCATTCAACTTCAGATTAACTGGAAAAAAAAATATTTTTACTGAGAAAAATGTAAAGATCTTTGCTAATACCTCTGTTGCTTGTATTTCAAATGAGTTTACCCTCACCTGTACTACTAATGACCATGTACCTTATGCTGGTTTCTTCAGCGTGGTTTTAGAATGTTTTTTGCAACCACAATAGAATCTCCATCCTGCATTAATATTGGCTTATACAAAGTTTAAGAATTAGTGTGTTCAAACCAAGCTTAAATTGTTAAGTCAGTATTAAAGCAGACTTGGTACACTTGTAAAGGTCTCCCAAGTAAGTGTCACAAGGTGCTGCTTTTCAGCAAGATGGTTGCCAAAAGGAGGTAGAAGCTTTTTTAAAAACACATTCACCTTCAACTATTTAAATCAGTTTGAAGTTTTTGTACAATGAACATGATCTCAAGAGGTGTTGGGAACCTTCAAGTCTATAGATTTCAATGGCAATGCCTCCCAGTCACTTGGCGATGTCTATGTGCTATTTACACCTTTTCCGGACAATGTTAAAAATACTTGTTTTTAAAATTAACGGATGTATTTAGTAAAAAGAATACTCAATATAATTTTACACAAGTCTCAGGCAGTTCCAAGGAGAAAAATACCTGCTCTTAGCTGAGTCTGAAAGACAGATAAATAGGAAGGCTGCAAGGGCTGCAAAGAGAAGGCTCTTGAGCCAACTGACTACGGCTGTACAGTGGGACAGAGGAAGCAAGAGCTAGAGAGGAAAGGAAAAAATCCCAGATTTTAAGTGATGTAAAGTGCCAGTGAGAACAAAAAAAAAGGGATCTGGAGAAACTGGAAATATCGGGAGAATCTGATTAGAATCAGTGAGCTCTCATTTCAAACCTCAGATTAAAGCTATTCCCCCAACCCCTTGGCCTACTTTTTTGATCTCCTGTGTTAACTTTAAGTACCATTCATACCAACTCCTAATCATTTTGAAATAAAGGCTCTGTGAAAGGTGTTATACAAGATTGCATTGTGTACTTTGCTCAATCCTAATTTAAAATTAATACTTTTTACATTATTTATCTGGAAGAGTAAACAACACAGACAGAATTGGTGTGTCAAATTCAGCTGTATGGCCTCAGTGTGAGATTATGAGAGCGACTGGGCTCTGAAAAGTGCATTTTTTAAAACTATTAAAAATCAAACTCAGAGGAACCCATTTTACTGGTGTGCCCATGTTGTAAAGAACCCTCTAATAAACACTGGTATAATAGTATACTAATACCCACAATATAAAAATGACAACCTCAAAGTATTTCTCTCGAAATGGGTACTAGAAGGGGAGATCTCCTGCGTTCTTTCCATAGCGACTCATGATGTGGACCAAAAGTGTTGATCTATTTGTAACATCCTCTTTCTTATAAATTATGTTTAGCCTGAACACCCCATCATTGATACCCAATTTTATCCTGTAATTTCCTATCCCATATATGAAGCTTTACTGGCACAAGCTACCTCCTCCCTCTGATAACTTACAAATAGTCACTTCATAGCTACCAGTTTTTGCCCCAAGGTTCCCTTCTCTAAACAAATTGCTCCAACCCAGTCTTTGGTCTTGTCTAGACTTGGATTTAAAGGGGGTGATATTAGCATGTGTTAGCTAACATGGGTGGACACATTTTAAGAGTCTACTATAGATAAGGCACACTACCTTTAACTTGTGCTAACCTGGCAGAATTAAAGCCTAGTGGAGAGCTAAAAAACACATCTTTAAATCCAAGCCTAGGCAAGGCCACAGTCTGAGATACTACCTGTATTCAAGTGTATGGCAGAGGCTTGAAATGCTAAACCTTTGGATCGTTATCGTGCAGAACCAGTCACCAGTCTTCTGGAATGGTGGCGAAAGCATGAAGGGGCGTACGAATGTTTAGCATATCTGGCACGTAAATACCTTGCAATGCTGGCTACAAAAGAGCCATGTGAATACCTATTCTCACTTTCAGGTGACATTGTAAATAAGAAGCAGGCAGCTCCCGTAAATGTAAACAAATTTATTTGTCTTAGCAATTGGCTGAACAAGAAGTAGGATTAAACGGACTTGTAGGCTCTAAAGTTTTACATGGTTTGTTTCTGAGTGCAGTTATGTTACAAAAAAAAAAATCTATATTTGTAAATTGCACTTTCACAAAAAAAGACTGCATTACAGTATTTATATGAGGTGAACTGAAAAATATTTTTTATCTTTTTTATAGTGCAAATATTTGTAATAAAAATAATATAAAGTGAGCACTGTACACTTTGTATTCTGTGTTGTAACCGAAATCAATATATTTAAAAATGTAGAAAACATTCAAAAATATTTATAATAAATTAAAATTGGTATTATATTAACTGTGTGACTAAAACTGATCATAATTAATTTTTTAATCAAGTTAATTGTTTAATTAATTGCTTGAATTGACTACAATTGAGAGCCCTACTTTTAATTAAAATTGCAACATTATCCAGCCCAATCCCCTTCCAATCTATTATTTTCTTGCCTTGAGATTCCTTTAGCTTGAATTTCTACCCATGTGAGCAAGAGAAAAATGCTTAGACAAACAGTAAGGAATATTATAATATGGAGAAGTGGCTGAACTTGAATGTGGAAAGTTAAAAAGTAAAGGATTTCAGGTTACTGTAGGTTGGGAAACAAAGGGGGGGGGGGGGAGATGAAGCTGTTGAAAACTGAAGTGAGCCAGGGCAATTATTGATTGGGAGTAGCCACATTTTGAGCTTTGGCTAGCTAAAGCTAATTGGTCACTGCAGATGAAGACGACAGGTAAGACTCCAAGTGCTAAAAAGAGCTTCACTATGGCAGTGTTAGAGGCAGTGGAAAGGAAGGTTCCTACAAATACCTAATTAATTTTCACTGAATTGCAGTAATTCCTATCCTATAATGAGTATCTTCATAGATGGACCTTTGTCCAAAATTTTTACATATTAGTGGGCATAGCTGGTTCACTATTAGGATGTCTAAGGCAACAGTAGAGCATGAACACTTTTTTTTAATATAAATAAAGTGTGTGTACAAATGTTAGGTTTATTGCCAAAGCTTGTAATTTTGTAGGCCAGACAGCTTTTACAGTAACATCTCTATTCGCATGTTCGGCTGTATTAGTAGTTTGCTTGAATTGATTCCGTTTTATAAATAAAAACCTAATCCTCAGTTTATATTCATAAGTTCCTATTTCTAATTTCTGCTTCATATTATTGCTAGAAACTGTATTGTATCACTTAGTTCTTTAAGAACTCAGTCACACTTGGCCTAGTTTCCTTTTTTTTCCACCCCCGCCTCTCTTTTTTGGGCTGCTCAAAGGAATAAGCTACATTTGGCATTCTTTGATTCTAATTTTATCTCAAGAGCAGTTTCTCACATGTAGACTTGGAGTGGGGAAAGCCAAGGGGATAAACAGATTCAAAACTGTCGGTTCATTAAAGAGACTGCTACACTACTGCATGTGAATCAAGTTTTTAAAAAGCAATGTTGCTTAGCAACATTAGATGCATCAGAGCACAGCACATGGATGTAGCAGCACTGTCAGTTATAATTTCTATTTATAACTTATTAGAACTAAATATTAAGACTAAGATGTGCCAAAACAGATAGCTGATCCATCTAGTGCAATATTCTGCATCCAACAGTAACGAAAACCTAATGTATAATATGAAAGTGAAAATCCTGTCTCCTCATAATGCATATATAGACAGTGGTAAAATACTGTACATATAAGGGGAAAAATCTTTGATTTCCACAGGGAACAAACTATGCCCTGAAGCATATGATTTTATTACTCTTGTGCTAGCTAGAATAGCGAAGAGTGATTTAGAATTCCTAATTTTATGGCCAAAAGTTTAGGGAAGGAAATGTATCCATTTGATGTTGCAAGTGCAATTTAATCAGTCAGGTAACGTGCAATTATTCGTACTGGAATTTGATCAGGTCCAGGATAACACTACGTTTTTTAGAGTTCTGCTGGAATTATTATGGATTCCATGTTGTCAGCATCTTGGTTTTACAGTCTCCTTGAAAATTACTATGGTTCAGTCAGTTGTGGATGATAATCTCCTGCTGGCAACTGCTGGAAAGGCAATTATATGTTCTCAGTTTAGCAGCACTGGGTAATTGAAAAAACCCCAACACAAACCACGAATAAAATGGCACCATGACTGCTTTACTGTAGCTCAATTCCTCTGAGACCCCCTAGAACTATGGTTTAATAATTTCTCCCTGAGCAGCATGGTTCTACCTTGTAATCTCTTCTGTTCAGTTACAGACAGTTAGGCCTATAGCTAAGGTTGCCCAACACTTGTAAGCCATTGGTTTCAGGTGCTAACTTAAGTCAAAATAGCTTAAATTTGACAAAGTTTTCCATGCCAGGTGTCTGCTCAGGGCTGAATTTTTTTGGGGGGTAAGATTCAGTAAAAAATGGTTCAGCCATTTCTCAAAAGAAAGCTACTTTTCAGCATGGCAGAGGTTTGTTTTAGTAGTCACAAAATCCATTGTATAAGTCAGTTTCATGGTATGAGGATTACACAAGAACGAAAGACGTTATAATGTGTACAATTTTAGATAAAATAGTGAAATATCTATATAATAGCATTTTTAAAAGTGCTGACTGGTTACAAGACACTAATAACAAAAATACAAGCATTTTGATATGAAATGGTTAAGAACTCGGAAGCCTGCTCCTCTTAAGCATAAATGGAATTTGGATACCACAGAGGAAACTTGCTCTTATAGGTGAGGTACTGGACTCGAACCCAGGGAGACTGGGTTCAACTTCCACATCTGTCACAGACTTGATATGAGACACAAGGCAAGCCACTTAACTCTAGGCCTCATTTTCCCATCTATAAAATGGAGTTAATACATCCCATAGAGGGGTTGTGAGGACAAATTCATTACATCTTCAGATGCTGCACTGACAGGGGCTATGTACATATCTAGATAGATAACCATATCTGCCTTCAGAAGTAATTAGAAAAAAAAATTAGTTATTGTCCTGGCAAGCTAACAGTATAAACATAGTCAAGTTTGCGATACATTTTTCAAGAAATGCTCACAGGAAATACATACAATACAGATTTAAGGGAAAACAGAATTAAGATAGCTAACATGTAAACAAAAATGGGCAGGATAGTGTTACTTAACTTTTAGTTACTGAGACTCACCTACCTTTACCTTGCACATTACTTGTTTTACATTCTTCTTCACATTCACAAATACATTGGACTATTCATGTGTTCATTACACTTTGAGTTAATACAGTTTTGTACACTACTAATTCTTACGATTACCAATGCTGCACATACACAAACTCAGATATTCACTGGTTTGTTGCAGACCCAAATTATTCATTTTCTTCTATAGCTGTTTTTGTGATATCAGTGAGAACAGATATTTTAAAAGTTAATTACAGTGGTAGAAAGATTTTATTGATTGATCTCTCACAATTCAGTTTGTTGGTTTCTCAAGTTATTTCCTCTGATAATTCTATTAATTCTTATAACTCTGCTAAGTTTCACAGGGAAAGCTACACTAGTGCACAAAATACATCAGAATACAAAAGATTCAAGCGTTTTTATTTAATCCCTTAGTGCAGCAAAACTCAAGATCCTTATTTTGGAATCAACTTATTTTATTTTATCCCAAGTTGATTGGGGTTTTTTTGTGCCAGAGAGAACTCACCCAAGTTTCACTACTACTATATTACCAGGTACCTTTCTTATACTAACATGCTGACTTCTCTATTGCCTCTTAATACAATATTGTATTAAGAGGCAATAGAGAAGTCAGCATGTTAGTATAAGAATTGTACTAACTTAATATTGTATTAAGAGCTCTGAATGTAATTCATCCAGTTTGATTTTAATCCTGCAACAAAACTCAGGAAGTAATTTGTTTAAGACAATTATGCAGTTACATAACATCTACATGGGTCATGGGCTTACTGCCTTTTTTCCTCTAACATGAACTTAAGTTAAACATTTTGAGGTCCAGCAATTAATGCTACTAAAAATTAAGTAAAGCCAATAAGTGTTAAAACACTGAACTTTAGCTCTTAATAGATTTGTCTGAATATCCTATATTATGTTTGTTTAATTAGGCTTCTACATACTAAAAAGCTTGCGCATTCAACGACACTCTTCCATGTACTTGACGTTCCCATTATCAGCAGATCACTGAAGTACACTAACAACTTCCAAGACATTATTCAGATCTAATATGTAAACATGTATTTAGAGAATCCTCAGTGCCTATATCAAAGTATAATCAGGAACTATGCCATATGACAGTATCTAAAATTAAAATTTTATTCATGTCTTTGTCAGACAATCACTTCTGTTGCTTACACTTTTATATGTTAAAAATACTTAGCCAATATTACATGTTAACTCCCTTTAACATTTATTGTGTTACACTGCAGCTGCAGAAAACCTCTAAGACAGTGGTTCTCAGCCCGTGGTCTGTGGGCCACTTGTGGTCCAATCAGCACACCACTGTGGTCCATGTGACATTCTCAGGGCCATACAGGTGGTATATAATATTGTGTGGATGTGGCCCACATAACAGATTGCTGCATATGCAGCCCAAAATAGTAAATAGGTTGAGAACCACTGCTCTAAGACCTTAGATGTATTTAAGTCTTCCATTGAAAATTTTGTTTTTATAGTTGTGTCATTTAACAGACTTGAAAGTATGTTGCCGAAACTAGTCTAAAATTAGCAGATTCCTTTTAACTTACAAGATGTATACTTACAAGAGCTTTACAAAATAAATACTACAGAAGCCTTTACAAGGTAATCTCATTAATTTATTTAGATACACACATTTTGGAAACATACCGAACACTTTGGAAAGGCTTTTGTAAAGCAAGAGGTTTTTAATACAAAGAAGTATTAGGATTACCTGCTTTTGAGGAAAGGAAAAAGCCTCCTTCCCTACTGTATGAAGAAGAACATGATGCTGGCCTTCTAAAATAAGCTGCTTGTTGTCTTCCACAACATATGCCTAAATACAAAGATAACAGACATTTAATATTTCTTAATTTGCTGCAAACCTCAAAAGGTTATCAAATAACACTTCTCTTTTATAATACAAACTTTAGAAGTGATAATGATCTTACATTTAATACCACCTTTTATTTAGAAATATTCCAAAGTACACCATAATCTTTACCAACAGATTTACAAAATTATGAATAAAGGAATCACTTCACCTTCCAATAAAGTGCAATTGCTTTGCAGTAGAAAGCTAAGGAGCTAATTAATAAATTCCATCTAGAACAGTCCTCTGTGTTGCCTTAATGTTTCTAATTCAAGGAACTGTGAAGAGTTGGGTATGCAGTGTATTTCACAAAAATAATTAATAATAAAATTCACTTTAAACAAAATCTCAGATGAATTATGTAAAATCGAAGGATACATTGTAGATACACTTATTTAAATCAGTTTTGCTCTATTCTGGCATTGTGGTATATTTTTTTAAAATTTTCAACACTACTAAAGATTGCCAAGTGAGTTAGTGCTTAGTTAACATTGCGGCATAAATTCCTGGTTTAATTGTAGAATTCAGTACAGCCCTGCTGCATGAGTCACAGAACTGTTCAGCACAGTTTAAGTTCACAGAGCTGTCTAATACTTGATGCCTTGTTCACAATCAGCAAAGCCTTACAAATTTGTTATTTTACATATTTTAAGGGAGATTTGATGCAAGTCTCCTGGCAGCTTCTAAGCTGCTATCATGGGTGGGAGGAACCTGTATTTTCCACTGTTTTTACCCAGGTCCTATTCTGCAGCCTCGGAGTGCAAGACTCCCACTGAAGTCAGATCTTAGATGAACACATTGTGAACTTCAGGGGAAGTCACTTATTTCATTTCAAATAAAGGGAATTTTGAATCTTACTGTTTTTGCAATTACTCTTCATTTGGAACACCATGCATGTCAGCAGTTACAAGAGGCAACATTTTTTTAGTGTAGACAACTCCCTCTACAGGAACTCTTCACAACTCTCATTATGAATCAAGGTCTCTTACTACTACCTTGGGAGGGACATTTATTCCCCCACTGTACAGAGGGGTAACAGTTTGCAGAAGCTCACTTGAGATAGAGCTGGGTCTAGACCTCAGGTCTCTAATATAATGAAGACAAGTCTCATCTATTTTGTCTTTCAAAAACAACACTCCTAGAAAAGGTGCTGTGTTACACACGAACAGTGAGTAGGCGCTGTTTATCTGTAAATGGCTAGACCGTACAAAGGATTTTATGGCTCTGCTATTGCTTCTGTAGTAACAGGTCATGTTTTTGTAGCTCAAATGGTAAAGATGGTTGTTTTTACATCCAGAGGCATCAGGTTCAGTCCCTGAAGACAATCCCTAATGGGGGCATTGTTACATTTAGCTATACTGTTTGTAACCACAATCTGCCCCTAGAGCTAGGAAGAGAAACCCTAAAGCAGGAATCCAGCAGTGTTCTACTGCTGTCTAATATGTCCTGCATGTATGGGCTAGTCCACTGAGGAAAACAACAGGCTTTCACCCTCAACAATTTCTCCCATAACTGTAGTGGAAGAAGTCTGGTGCTTCGTGGAGGTGAAAAAATATATATATAAGTTAGCATGCAGACTCATGCTGGGATTTTATATTGCCAAATACAGTATTTAGATTTACTGTAATTTGTTATGCTGATACATTTTTAGTGTTTATACTTGGTAATTGGAGCCAACCCTTTAAAAAGTGAGTGGGAGCATTACTTCAAATAAACCCTCTAAGAACATGAGCAAAGTGTGGGAGAGTCTACCTGTGTGTCCAGAGAGTTAAGATGCTGGCTGTGTAAGGTTCAAAGGGGTCAGAACTTGATTTACTATCTTTGCAAAAAGAAAGCCTCATTCACCATGAGGAAACATAGGCACATATGGAGGGGACAGGATCTCTCAAGTATTAAGCCAATCACATTTAAACCTAGACATGTTTCAAAAAATGGTTCCTGATTACTCATTGTTATAGTAATAACTTTCAGTACTGTCCCAACTGTGGTTTCAATTAACTTAATTTCCTGTTTTCAGAGAAACTAAAGTTTAATGAAAACAAAACCTAACATTTGTCTGGAAAATTAGGTGTACATCTCAAGAACACTACGTTAGATATAAACAATCTCATTTGCTCTTATTTTCTACTAATCATGTTTCATAATCAAGCTATTATATGGATAACTGAAAACAGACCATACATACCTTCCAGAGAACAACAATATTCAAATCCACCTCACTACATTTTTGTATCAATCTGACTGCCTCATCAAATGACTGTTTCGCAGCTCCTTGAAACATATTCGATTGTGCGTGTGTTCTTTTTAATTCAGAGGATAAGCTTCGGAAAAAAAAGTCTGCACACGGACTAGCTGAACTGATTATCTGTAAAAAAAAAAACCCACACATTTTGCTTTCAGTACATGTAATAAACAGATTCAAGTTTATTCTATGAAGGTGGAATTTCCTCCATTGTGGAGCTTCTCGGTACTAACTCCCTGCTAAGCAAAATAGTCATGCATGTGGGCTTTTGTACACCTTCTGTGCCACAGATGTTAACTCCATACCAGCTCTAAATAAGCCAGCATAGAAGAGAGGAATAGAGATGGTCCAGTTCTATCCCATGACGAAGGCGGAACTGAGGGGCTGTGGCCACTATTCCAAATGATAGCCTGCCCTACTGAACTGATTATGGTTTGGGACTCCCCAACAGGCTTTAACTACCTAACTCATGTAAACATTACAACTGCCCTGTCTTCACTAGGCTTGTACCTCAAGTTAACCAACTCTAGTTAGCTAACCAGAATTAAGAACACCCCTTTTGTTGTAGTGCATACCCATATTTTACTCTTATTACATTATTTCAGCCATTTTTATGGGAAGCTCTAGCACTCCTATGATTTGGAGCAAAACATGATTTTTGACAAGGATGTGCTGTTTGCTATCCCCAGGAAAATCTGGCCAAGTTATAAGCCTGAATATCACAGTTCACTCATGCTCATTAGAGGTTTGTTAGAATTTGGCAGCTAATTTCTCTAAAGATTTAATCAGCAATGAACATGTTCCATCCCCACAGATCGTCTATGTGGTAAATAGACTGTGCACACATCATCCCCACAGAATGAATGAGCAGGCTCAATGTCTGGGCAGCAGGAGCAGAGCAGGACACTGCAATTGTTTCCTGGGGGCCAGACACCAGAACTGAGACCAGAGACACTCCTGTGCTCTCAATGCCATCGCTACTGGAACCCAAACAGCCCAGAGAAGAAAAGTAGCCTGACTGGCATGCAGAGAGGTTAGGTGAAAGACTGGGAAAGGAGAAAGAGGATTTGTAGCCACTGGACAACACATGCTTCTCAAACCTTGAATTGAACCCAGGATTCTACCGTTATCTGCAAATCACTGTGAAACCCACTGGTAAAATCTAGGTCTCATCCCTCTCTAGTGGCTGGTCCATATAGAGCAGTGTTGCTCAATGACCGGCCCATGGATCTCCGTGACACAGTTTAGGAAAGCAGCAAGCTGGTCAATAAGGTTGAAAAACACTGATGCAGAGGAAGACAAACTACTAACTACTGCTATTTGTTACTTCATTGCACAAGAGAGACAGGCCTGTGCTGTAGTGCTAAAGGTTCCAGCCCTGTTGATGACCCTTGAGGGCATCAATATGGTTAAAATGTTGCATTTGATGTTTTCCTTAAGGTTTCCCAATCCTGCAGTCCTGACTATATGAAAATCTCAACTTTTATTTAAAATAACATTTAGCCCTCATGGTTAGAGAAGCTTTTGAAATTGTGTCCCGAGTGCACATTGAAAGCTTAGAAACCAGAAGCAAAGAAAACCAAAAAATTGGGCCTCGTGATTTTCCGCCCCCCCCCGCCCCCAGGCCAGAGTCATTTTTGAGCTCTTGGTGATAGCAATACTATGGTTCCCCTGATGAAATCAGGATACAACTTCCTATGTGTTTAAAGTAGCAAACTTAAAAAACCAAAAAGCCATTAAAAATATTAAGGATACAAAGTCTATATATGGGGTAATAACACCTCGAGTTTCATTCTGCAGGCCCAATCAATTTAACCAAGAAAACCACTTTCATTGCCCTTAACGGTACCCAAATTGAGGCTTGAACTTTGATGGAGACAGTGGCCAAAACCCTGGTCTAGGTCATTATGAGGGGAATCTTAAGTTGTTGGATAGGAAAAAAAGAAAAAAGAAAAAAAAAAGATATTACTAGGATCCATCACTTACTCCAGAACCTTTTCAAGCAAATCTCACAGAATGAAGTAGCAGGTAAGGAGTCTGCCCTTGGGAGAAGCCTGGACAAGGAGGTGCTGGCAATATTTGGTACATCTTCCTTCTCCTTCATCCCCCACCCTTCAGAGGTCTATCAAAATGCCCAAACTATATTACCTTGTGCAAAGCTGTTAGCTGTTGTGTATTGGCAGATTACTCACACCATGGGAGAGGAATGATCAACCCTGGGCTTGGGGAAGTAATGGTCTATGGGAGAACTGTCTTTCTAGAATGTTTTCCTGTAAAGGAGACTGATGAGGCTCAGGGACTCTACTAAATTTGAAACAATACAGACAGAAGAAATACTGCCCTGCCATTTTTGTGGGCCTTAAATATAAAAATCCTGGGCAGTTTCATAAAGTAACTAATACTTGTATTCATATAACTGAAAGCCTGGATTAAAGCCTGAAAGCCTGGATTAAAGCCTGCCATTTAAACCCGCGCCAATGCTTTGTTCATGTCACCCCTCTCTTTGCATCCCTCCACTGGCTCCCCTTTTCTCTATCGCATCCAATAGCTGCTTGTCTTCACTTTTAAAGCTCTACACAACCTATTCCCAACTCTACATATCATATCTCATTCACTATCAAGGTCAACTCCCACCTTCAGTTGGACCATGATGCTGGTCATCCATTGGCTAAATTTTCAAATAAGAACCTTCATGTTTCTCCCATGCTCCCCCTCATGCTTGCGAGGTACTTCCCATAAACATGTGCAAAGGTACCTCATTATCCTCCTTCAAATCCCTCTCTGAAAAAACCTTCCCCTTGCCATGATACACTAACAACATCTTGACAATGGTTAGACNAAGGTACCTCATTATCCTCCTTCAAATCCCTCTCTGAAAAAACCTTCCCCTTGCCATGATAGTCTAACCATTGTCAAGATGTTGTTAGTGTACTAGTGTACTCAGACCACTATCATTGACAATATTGTCTCATTGTTTCCTTGTACTCCATCTATTTGTCTATAACCGTCTGTTGTCTCTTATTATATACTTGGATTGTAAACTTTCAGGGGCAGGGACTGTCTGTGAACCACCTAGCTGAATGGGGTCCTGCTCCATGACTAGAGTTCCTAGGTGCTACAGTTATAAGTAAGTTCTCCCCCAGACAGCTCCTACCCAGTACCCACCTACAGCCTTCACCAATCACCCAGCTTTATGCACCTCCAGATCCCATCCTTAGCACGGTTTGTGGCAGAGGGTATTGACCATAAGACGAAGTTTATGATCCTATGGTAAATATGTAAGTTAGTTCACATAACGTCACATGGAACTGCACAAAACTTAGTGGTGATGCAGAATCTGTATCTTGTGCAGTTCTGAACTCATTTTCCTTTCCAGCATACCTGGGATAGCAGCATTAGTTTGCCAAATTTCTAAAAAGCAACAATTTAAGTGCATGTGCTTGTCTTCCACGAATACATTGAGCACTGACTAAATGTTAACTTAATTTTTACTTATTATAGCAGAATAACTGATATCTAAGATTGTAAATACAATCAGAGGCTTGTGTTTTACCTGCTGTGAATGACAAGTAAATGGTACAAAATTCTGTTCCAGAATATGCACTGCAAGCCCTACATTCTTTGATTGTGAAAGCTTGAGAAAGTCTTAATAGTTTAAGTCTTATGATTAAGTATTTTAAACCTACAAAAATGCCATTGAACTGGAACAGTTTGCTATAGATGAAAGCCAAGCCTACCCTAAGAGAATAAAAAACTTTCAAATATATCAGCATGTTTTCACAGAGAAATCTCAGTGTCCCCTGTAACAGTTCAGTTGAAAATATTAAAATGCAGAGAAACTGACTAACCCTTATTTCAAGATAAGAATCAGCATCTTGTTTCATCTGTGTTCAGATGCAATCAAAGATGATGTACTAAATTAGCAAACACCAAGAGAAAGTGCTACTTCAGGATCAGGTGATACAGATTAAGATGGGTGTTATCTGATGGGCAGAGAAAATTACTAACTGGCATTATAATGCGTAAGTAAAGAAAAAAAGCAGAGGTGCTTTATGAGTTTCCCCACTGGTGATCATATGAAATTACAAAAGAACAACTTTATGTCTACCAGTGCTCTCATCTTGAAGTTTAAAAGTCACATTTACAGTTACTTCTATAGAATGTGCTGCCTTTCAACTACATACAAAGTCAAACAAATCTTTTTTTATATACACATGCAAATATTAACTGCTCTATGAAGTCTCAGTATGAACTGTTATTGGTTTTGACACAAAGATACTCTAAAGCTTTGTATCAGTGTTCAATCTTGTTTCTACTGAAGTCATCATCAAGACCTCCACCAACTTCAATGGGAGCAAATTAGGCTCGTCTATGGTCAATTTGACTGAAGGCATCAGATATACTCTTAGCTCAGTAAAATCAGACACAGAAAGGGTCAGATATACTGTGCATTTAAAGTAAGATTAAACCAATGTTACACACACACAATCACATAGGGTATTTTTGCATCTAACAAGCAATATCAGTGAAATCTCAACTTGGGGAAGTGTCAGGTATACAAGCTAGTAAAAAAAAAAAAAATTTAAGAAGGCACAACTGTTTAAAAATGTAGGTATAGTGGTCACATTTGAAGCAAAAGTCTATGCTGAAAAGTGATTTTGAAGACAGACATTACCTTCTCTATACTGCACCTAACATAGCAAGCCCCAATCATCATCCGGACAATACCATATTGTAAATACACCTCTACCCCGATATAACGCTGTCCTCAGGAGCCAAAAAATCTTACCGTGTTATACGTGAAACCGCGTTATATCGAACTTGCTTTGATTCACCGGAGTGCGCAGCCCCGTCCCCCTGGAGCACTGCTTTATCGTGTTATATCGGGTCGCATTATATCGGGGTAGAGGTGTACATAAAACTAGCACCTTTAACTCAACAGACCTACTCTCCATTTGCATTCAGAGTCAGAGGGCTACTTTAGTCTCAGTCCCCCCCCCCCCCCTTCCACTCTCCCCTCTGCTATAAGCATTCAATGGCTATGAAAGAATATGGATTCTTCCAAATATACCTACATAATCCCATTGAAAACAAAAAGTTGCACAGGTATGTCTGACTGTGAAGTCTTTATTATTAGTGATTATGCACAAGACAAAAAATACAGATTGACTTTTTGGTGATAGGTGGGGTTTGTAGGGCTGGCAATTAGGGAAGAGATCTACTTGCAACACAACACGCATATCTGGAATTCACTGAGACACTCATGGAACCCCTCCTCCCCTCACCCCCCACACCCGTATACTTTTTACAGTAACATGTGAGAGCAGAACAAATGTTAAAAACCATCAACAAATTTAATAGTTGTTATTTTTATTATTTCTATTACAGTAACATCTAGAGGCCACAACAGATTAGGGTTTCCCTATCCTAGGTACTGAACTGCTTATGATCTAAACAGAAAAAACAGAAAGGAAAGGAAAGAGGTGAAGTGAACTGCTCAGTGCCACAAAGCAGTGGCAGGGCCAGAAAGAGAACCTAGGTCTCAGATTATCCACGACCCTATCCATTGGATCATGCTCCCATATTGTCTATGTCCATATTGTTTATTATGTCTATGTACACTGAGGAAGCAAAGAGAAAGACTTCAGGGTACAAGAATTTGTGTTTTTAAAATACTAGCACAAACATGAAGTGCAAAAGATAATTGTATGCCACATACGGAGGTATTTCTTGGGCAATAAAGGCTTTGATTGGGTCATATGCACAAGACAGGTATTTAACATTGAAAGAATATTGACAAAGTATTAAGTTGTATCAATTTACATACCTGCTCATTTCCAAAGACAATGTCTGCAAATGTGTAATTTTCTAAAGGACAGAAAGAGAGGAAGTGTCACTTCATCTGCATGCAAAGTCACAACCTGAGCACTTAAGTTTCACGGAAGTCACAAACACTTTTGAAAATCCCACCCAAACCCAATGTCCAATAAAGTTAAGTGAACCTACCTCCAGAGTTTTTGCATCTTACTGCTTTAAAGCATAGCTTTCCTCTCTCTCTACTGGCAAGTTTATAATCTGGAAGAAAGATGTTGAAAAAAATGTATTTTCCATTGACCTAGATACTATGGTCTCCACTACCGTAGCACCTGAGGACCTCCCAAAACCAGTTTTTGCAATCTGTAAGCCTGATGCACATAGGAGACTAAGTATTTAGAAACTGCTCATGAGCCAATATTGTACAAGTTACTTGTCTCAAAAACTGACTATAATAGAATTTACTTAGCAAATAAGATATAGAATCCAAGTTAACAGATACAACGAATCCATCTTGCTACAATTATCTGGTATACAGATAATATGAGTCAGTGAATGAAAGACTTCCATTTGCACCTCCAATTATTTCTAAATTGGAGTAGAACATGTTGGAGTAGAGAAAGAAGGAGCAGGTACGGGAAAGGAAACAATTACAGCATAGTAGTGTCTGACTGGTCTGGCCATCAATTCTAGTGCAACAGGAAGCCCAGGTGTTTGGACTCATGTTCAAATAAGCAAAGAGCCAATTTTACAGGTATGGATAAAGTAAATTTGTGTAAACTGAAGTAGATTAAATTAAAAATACATAAAGGAAATAGATAACCAAATAAGTTAAGTATCACTCTACCGCTATAAAAATAAACAGATGTAATATAACAGAGGAAGCAAGGCAGATGGAAATCGGCAGAACCTGAGAAGTAAACTCCACTAGTCAACCAATCCAAACAGTTAGGGTGAACTCAGTATACAGATGGATTTTTAGTTTATTGGTAGAGCAGAAATGTCTTTTAATGATAATGACAAATTAGTTTCTGAAATGGTAAAAAAATAGAATCACAAGAAATTTATTTAAAAAAAAAGACAAAAGAGAAAACATAAATAGATTTAAACAGTATAATTTGATGACTTCTCGCATAAGATTAACTGTTCTTTGCCAAACAGAACAGTGACTAACTTATACCTGATAAAAATACAAACCTTTGTCTTCAGAGAGATTTACAGCTTTCTGTAACTTCCAGTGTTTGCTATTACTTGATACTTGTACTATATGAAATTCTTTAACACCAGCTTCACTCTAAATAAGAATGAGAAAGTTAATTATGCCAATCTAAACCAACTGACAAAAGGAGCAAATTTTTATTCTAGAAATGAAGAGCCCTATTTCAAAATCTATGAGATCTGGCATCTATAGGAAAGCCCTAATCCATATTATTTGTAATACAGGTATATCCAGAGCCCACAATAGATTGGAGTCCCTTTGTGCTAGGCATTGTACAAAGACAACAAGAAAGTCCCTGCTCTGAAGAGCCTTCAAATTAAATAATCAGTCAAGAGAAAGGATGGAAGAGAAACAGAGGCATGGAGAGGTGAAGTGTCACACTGAAGGACAGCAGCAGAGTTTGAATAGAACCCAGGCCTTCTGATTCTCAGTCCAGTTTTCTATCCACTAGGATACTTTGACTCTATCCATATCACTATGTCTAAAATTACTTAGGTAAATATTCCACATCAAGTGGGCGAGAAGCACAAAACCTATGTTTTAAATCAACTTTAAGACTTAATGTTGCCTAACAACTCCTGTTTTTCTTAACATTTCCAAGAATGATAAAAACATTCTGCACAATTCAGTTGCATCTAAAACACTAATTAAAAATGTTTTATTTGAGGCTGTGAAAGCCTACTGAGGTCAGAACTCCTGCCTCACACATCCCCTCATTGACAACTGCTCAAAAAACATTAACTTTAAAAACCAGCCAAAAGAACAGCAACACAATGTGACTGTGAATATAAAATATTGCAGGGGTACTCAAACTGGGGGTCGGGACCCCTCAGGGG
Source organism: Platysternon megacephalum (assembly GCA_003942145.1). Classification (NCBI taxonomy): domain Eukaryota; kingdom Metazoa; phylum Chordata; order Testudines; family Platysternidae; genus Platysternon; species Platysternon megacephalum. Next base: position 1,403,961 of record QXTE01000280.1, on the reverse strand, counting down.
GTCGCGAGGTTATTACATGGGGGGTTGCGACCTGTCAGCCTCCACCCCAAGCCCCACTTTGCCTCCAGCATTTATAATGGTGTTAAATATATAAAAAAGTGTTTTTAATTTATAAGGGGGGGAGGGTCGCACTCAGAGGCTTGCTATGTGAAAAGGGTCACCAGTACAAAAGTTTGAGAACCACTGAAATATTGGCTCAGTTCAGTGATTCAACTAGCACCCAACTGTTTAAAAATTCATAGGTAAGTATTCAGTTATATTATTCTGCTGTTTAATGCAGACACTGTAGCTTCACCATTCTGGAGCATGGAAACTCCTAATATGCATAATTCCACTATCGGCTATGCCAATAATTTCTAGTGAAATGGAATGGTCTAGTGCAGGGGTAGGCAACCTATGGCACGCGTGCCAAAGGCAGCACGGGAGCTGATTTTCAGTGGCACTCATACTGCCCGGGTCCTGGTCACCGGTCCAGGGGGCTCTGCATTTTAATTTAGTTTTAAATGAAGCTTCTTAAACATTTTAAAAACCTTATTTACTTTATATACAACAATAGTTTAGTTATATATTATAGACTTATAGAAAGAGACCTTCTAAAAACGTTAAAATGTATTACTGGCACGGGAAACCTTAAATTAGAGTGAATAAATGAAGACTCAGCACAGCACTTCTGAAAGGTTGGCGATCCCTGGTCTAGTGGTCTGAACTCAGAAATGGAAGCCAGGAGCCTGGTTTCTAGTTGTACCTGACAAACTCCTTAAAAAGCTTTAGACAAGTCATTTAACCTTTCTGCCTCACTTTATCAGTATAAAAATCTCCCTCTCCTTCAAAGGAATGTTGTGATAAATGTTTAATCTGTTTTTAAAAAGTTACCTAACAGTATCAATTTCTAGTGCTACCCAATTACTACTACAAATTAAGAAATATTCAAGTTACAATATCAATAGGTTTAATGAGCCAAAGATAATAGTGAAAAGCTCATTAAATTTAGCATTACGTGTGGAATTCCCTCCAACAGCCAGGTTAGAAAACTACTGAACATTTTTCTTTGGTCTTCTCTTCCAGCCAGCTCTGCTGTGGCAGCCAATCATAGGCTACACTGGTGACACCACATTACCAGAAGAACTCTGCCAGATTACACAGCTGGCCTCAAAGTAATAAGCCCCTCCGTCCCCTCCCCAGCCCCCCACCCTTATTGTTAGAATTTAAACACTATACTGTATATTAGTTTACAATAGGTTATATCTTGGTGGTAGAACATCTTTAAAAAAATAAAAGCAAAAAAGGCACTTATTGACTCCTAAAAATCAGGATTTCACAATGAATAGAATGCAACCTGCAATTGGTTCATACCCTGGGTTGTACTCAGCTGGTTGAGGGGGAATAAAGCAGCAAAATACTGCAAGCCCTAGGACTTAGTAAGGGTACAAAGCAAAAGGGCAGCTATCACGGACTCCTTGTACCTGCTGCACCCCTCCCTCTTTATAACTAATACCAGCACAGCACCAGAAACAGTGTTACAGTGAACAAGAGTTAAATGCGATGTGGTGAGTGAGAAGCATGCTTACAAGTGCCCATATAACAGACCTACAATGACAGCGCCTCACACAAAAAAGCCATCTGCCATTTCTTATCATGACCCAATCTCTAAACCTTGGCTTGTAACAATGAAGTACATTTGGGTTTTTGGGTGTAGTGTGGAAAGATTGCGAACCAGCGCTACAGATCATGCCAAGCTACTGCACCAGCAGCACCCTTTACTTCAATTAGGGGGACCTACCAGGTTGAGAGTTTGGCTAGTAGGTGTAAGCAAGAGTCAAAGACTCAGATTCCAAGTTCATAATGTTGAACTGAATCATTTTTTCATTTGCAGCTAGCAACAAAACTTGTGCGATAGAATGAAAGGCTTAGATAGGCCATTCAGAGCTAGCTGTCCATGCTTTGCAACTGATGGGCATCAAGAATGCTTCAAATGTAACTTACAATGCACACCCTTTCAAGTCAAATAAAAACTGACACCTATCTCAGTTCCTAAAACATATTTGGGGGGAGGGAGGAATTACAGTGGAACTTGTCTACACTGAACTTTGATTTAGTAAAATTCCACTTGTAGTTGAAGAGTCCTAAATTGTTTCAATGCATTATATTGAGCAAGTTTCACTTAGAACTTCATGTTTATAATAAATCTGTTTTGCAAAATAGTTTGTCTTAATTAGCAGGTTAAAGAGAACTTGCCTATAAGCAGACCAAGCATATGCTTACAGAAACACATCCAGACATGCAGCCATGAGAGTAAACCTTGGAAAAAGAGTATAAAGACAAAATAAAATCCCCTTTTCTAAACAAACTTACAGTATTGATATTTTCGACATCCACAAACACCAGCATATTGTCCCCTTTGCCTTCATCCTCAAGGGCATTACTTCTGCAGACAGTAGCTCTAACATTCAAAGATCGGCTGGTACAAATAACTGCAGTGTGTCTTAATACTCTATGACTAGAAAGAAAGCATCAGGTTCTAAATTGCAATACTGGTTTATCCGAGAAATTCTCATTAACAATTATGCTTTTACATTTAAAGGCAGATGTAATCAGGCCATAAATTTGTTTCCAGCTCCCGCTGAGAAGACATCCTTTGCTATATAGCATCTCCCACTCCAAGATAAAAGATATAGCAAGTTGACACTCATGTTTGTAGGTGTTTGAAAACCTGTACTACTGATTAGGCTCAAGGTTCTGGAGAATGTAAATACAAGAACCACAACACTGACACAGGTTCAGATCTAGCCAGATGCAGAAAAAAAAAAGTTTATGGCTGCTGGTCCTAAATTTTAAAAGTGTTAGTCTAGTGAGTACTTCAGTGCTGATAAACAAAATATGTTAATTCCTTTAGTGCCCAAAGTTCCCATATACCAGTCTGTATTTTGAAAAGTACAACTTTCAATTAGCTAGTCACACACACATATGCTGAGTATGTGAGCACTTTAAAGTGTGATTTTAGTCCAAAAAGACTAAAAATGGCACCACATTCAAAAACATCTGATACCTGTGCGCATCTAGAATCTTAACTACTTACTCCAGCAAAAAAGGCTTATTTCTAATCCTGTTAGCAGTGCAAGAGCAAGTCAAGTATTGTGAGCTTTATATTTTTCTAGCTAGTAAGTACTTGACAAAAAGATAGAACTTGACCAATTTTCTGAAGGTCAGCAGGCCTGCCTGTAGTCTGCAATACACCAGAAAGTGAGTTCTGCAGACCTTTTACTGAGACACTCTGCACTTGGAAGATGACAGGAGGCCTGTGAAATTCACAGAGCACAAGTATAATATGCTCATAGCGAAGTCAATCAATATTTGATGGTATGTATCCAGTTACATTATATGCTCGGAGGACACAACCCACTTAAGCCTATAGGATGGGTATTTATAGGGAGCTAAACGACAAAGAATTCTTCAGTCCAGTTTACAGAACTCACTTCTCTTAGACTTGAGAGAGATGAGGTGGGAGAGGTAATATCTTTTATTAGACCAACTTCTGTTGGTGAGACAGACATGCTTTTGAGCTCCACAGAGCTCTTCTCCTGTTAGATTTGGCAGGTAAACTGAACTGTAGCTAGGTGCTTTTTATGGACTACATCACTATAATATACAAGTAGCTCAGCCTCATTAATTCATCCTCAACATCTATTTGAGATAGTGAAATATTCTCACTTTACAGATAGGGAACTGTGAAAAAGATTAAGTAAGTTGTCCAAGGTCACATAGGAAGTATTGGTACAACTAGGAACAGAACTCAGATCTCCCAAGTCCCAGTGACTTAATCTAGGTAAAGCTAGAGATTGAGAAGGTGCAGGAAGCCAAGAATACGAACAACATCCCTGCACTGATTTGAAACTGTAAGAACCAGCCAGGACATAAATTATGAAGGGACAAAAATGAAAGGCAGAGAAGGAAGAGAGGGATTGAAAACACTGAATTCTCCACTCTGATCTATGAGCAGATAGAAATTAAAACGTTAGGTGAATGTATTGGTTCACTAGTGTCTCCTGAAGGCTCACTCCTCCACTGTCTGGACAACTGACGCTTGATCAACTGATAGACTCTCAAGAACCATGCTGTTTACAAAAGACTGAGCCCCTATCTGCTGCTACTCCTAAACTGTATTAGCCAGGACAGGGACTGAACCTGAGAAGCAGTACAAGTCTCTCTGTAGAACCATAGGAGCAAGGCACAATAAGGAAGGGCATGTTATGGGAACAGCTGATGCATCTTGTACACTCTTTGGAAGCTTGGGAGTGGATACTGGATGCAAATGTGGTTCACCTCTGTTATAAGGGAAAAAAAGGAAGAAGGAATCTGTGGATATTTGGGAATCTGGAGAGGTGATGGAGTGGGGGAGGCAGCCAAGCATTGTGTTGGTGGCTCCTTGGGGCGGATATCCAATGCAGGAACTCTGTATGGAAGGGATACAGTTATCAGGTAATATGGATTGGAAAAGGATTTAAAGGAAAGCACTCCTTATAGGAGCTGCAGAAGAGCATTGGCGCCCCTACGTCTTGAACAGCAGGGAGCTGACCCCCTCCTCCCTGCACTGTACAATTTGTTTCCGGATACTCCCAGCTATTAAAAGGAAAGAAAGGTGCAGCCTAATTAACCCACATCCATGGCCTCCTGTCGTTCTTCCAGTGTGGACAATCTCTTCTTGCCTATGTCAACTGGATTAGCTGCTATTTTGTAAGTGGTAACATGAAAAAAAAAAAAAAAAAAAAAAAAGAGGTATAGAAAAACATCACAAATGGTAAGGCCACCTTCTCTCCAGATGAGTAGCAAAACAAGTATCTTGAGTACGGAAGTGAAAAGACATTACTGTGATTTTGTATTTGTGAAAAGGCTATTTGTTTTTGAATATTGGTTGAAGAAATTAATAAGTTGGAACTGCTGGCCAAGTTCTGAGCTGAAAGCAAACTTCCTTGAGGCTCTGATGTGGACAGAGCTTCCCTTTTACAGTATCCAATAGCAACCACTCCACTCTCACTTCCCGTAGGAAAGTAAGACAACCCACAAGCAAGAACTAAATATGCTTCCATGGCGAAAGCCTGACTTCACATACATTGTCCTTTGCTAAGAATTCATGGAGATTTCTTTCATTCATGAGTGTAGTACTTTGCATATATTTTGGACAGAGCAATTTTTCAATCAGTTTTACAATTTAACCAGAAAGTTAATCTAGCAAGCAGTGAGTTCAGTGTAATATATATAGCCACTGATGTTTATGCTTTGCTGTACTACTACAGCAAAGTTAGACACCAATTAGACACCACTTTCATTTTTATGGCACTTAAGTCCAGAAATATTTAACATACCTAAATACATTTAGTGTCAAGTAGTTTACTAGGTAAGACCTAATTTAGTTTGAAAAAGCTAGTTAAAAAACACTTACCACATTTTTGAGTGTTTTTTAATACTTGCATAGTAAAACAAAAAGTTTATTTCATGAACCCCTTCTTCATCTGGTCCATGTAACCACATTGGCAGCTGGATTGAAGCCCCAGGGAGGAGGACAGAGTCAGGAAGTGGGACATGTATCACCTCTGGCTGACTTCCTGTGCCAAGCCCAAAGTTTACAGAAGAAGCTGATGACATCAGTGCTGTGCATACAGAGGTAGAATCTGTCACAACAGTCTTGTAAGCACTACAGTTTTCAGAAGCTGATGGACTCAGTGGTGTTAGAACAGCAGTATTTCCACCAAAAGTAAAAAATTCTGGATGTTTTGATACAACCTTCAATGCAGTAAGAGGACACTTGCTCACATTCACAAATTCTACATATGCTTTTCTGATTTCTCCACAGAGCAGCCCTGTAGGAAAATTTATAAAGAATACCTGCATTGGGGGGGAAAAATTATAAGGTTAACAATTTAATAGTAACAGATTTCTGAAAATAACTTGAAGAAGCCACCACAGTATTTATAAACTAAAATTCTAATTTGTCAATGTTAAATTTAACAGTAAAGGGAATCATACTGAACCCTAACAAATGAAGGAATTTTTCTATTTCATTTTTGCTTTCACTGACCCCTTTTATACTCAGGAAATAAGGCCCTACTTTGGGAAATTAGGTTTTGCAACTGGAGATAGGAAAACCAAAATGCTAATTTGCCAGCTATATTTTTGTGTGTGCAGCTTTTACTAATAAAGTTGTCTTAACTCAAATTCTGGCAGAAGTGTATATACTTCAACAGGGGCACAAATTTGTGATGATACCTGTAACTCTCTGAGGTTTCACCTGAATTAGATACAAACTTGGTATTTGGAAAAACTGGTACAGCTGTAAAAGAATGACTTACATAATCCACTACATTCTGCCCCTTTATAAGATTGCCATTTTGGATGTTAGGTCAAAAGATCGCAATGCTATAAATAAAGTTAAACCAAAAGTAAAAAATATTACTATTTTATAAAGGTATAGTTGAACGTTTGACTATGTGCTCAAATTATTAGCAGGGGAAAATATAAAATACCTCCAACAAGGGCATTTCCTCAGTTATAATAGGATCTAAACGTCGATCTGGTCCATATTTAATGGATGTTTTTTCTTCTTTTGTATTATTAAGTCGAGGGCCCTGAATTTCTAAGTCCTGTCGTCCTCGTACAGACATCCCATTATAGACAAATTTTCCTGAAATAACAACCAGCAGTTTGAAACCATGAAGTTACATAAGCAAAATAGTGTGTTATTTTTTCAGCCTCAAATCCTTTCAATTTCATGGCTTTCTAAAAAAGAAGATAAAATGAAAAATAGTAAATCGTTTTCAAGTATAAGTGTGAACATAATGATTATTAATAGTGCCCTACCAAATTCATGGCCATGAAAAAACACATCATGGACCGTGAAATCTGGTCTTTTGTGTACTTTTATCCTATACTATACAGATTTCACAGGGGAGATCAGCATTTCTCAAACTTGGAGTCCCAATCCAAAAGGGGGTCATGGGAAGTTGCAAGGTTATTGTAGGGGGGGCACGGTATTGACACCCTTACTTCTGCGCTGCCTTCACAGCTGGGTGGCCAGAAAGCAGCAGCTGCTTGCCAGACACCCAGTTCTGAAAGGCAGCACCATCAGGAGCAGTGCAAAAGTAAGGGTGGCAATGGGCATCCGGAGAATGGCGGCTGCTAGCTGAGGGCCCAGCTCTGAAGGCAGCAGCACAGAAATAAAGGAAGCAATATCATACCATGTCACCCATACTCCTGCGCTGCTACTGGCGGTGGCGCTGCCTTCAGAGCTGGGCTCCGGGAGGCTGGCAGCTGCTGCTCTCCGACCACCCATCTCTGAAGGCAGCGCTGCCGGCAGCAGCAGCACAGAAGCAAGCATGGCAATACCACGACCCCCTACAATAATCTTGCGATACACCTCCACATCCCCCTTTTGGGTCAAGACCCCTACAGTTACAACACAGTGAAATTTCAGATTTAAATATTTGAAATCATGAAATTTATTATTTTAAAATCCTGTGACTGTAAAATTCACCAAAATGGACTGAATTTAGTAGGGCCCTAATTATTAAAGATTAAATGGCACCCTTAGAGACTAGTATTCATGAAACAGGAACTGCACTGGCAGTGCAATCTGCACCTGCATAGAAGCCATGCCTCAACTGTTTTGGAAGGACCAAAACAAGATAGTTCAATTTTTACCTAATCAATTCTTATCCTCGCAGAAATGTCAGAAAACCCAGTTAGATGGGTCTTCTGACAGTTCTTAACTAGGGACTGGATTGAGACCAATCACACAGGCATAGATAGCAAAATATTTTTTTTCACTCCTAACCTTAACTTCTGTATAAAGTTCGAGAACAAAATCTTTCCTGGAAGATGGTTTAGAAGGAAGAAGAGGGAAAGATACAGACCTATTTTGAAATGAAGTTAAACATTTTATGAAAGCAAGTTCAGAATGTGCCCCCCTTCACCCACACTGGTCAAAGAAAAGTAAAAAGGAGTATAAAACATGATAGATAGAGCTCACTAAATGTGGCCATTTTGAAAGACTAAAAAGTAAGAGAGACTAACCAGGGGGATCATAAGTAGAGCCATCCAGCTTACTCTATACAAAGTATGTATCTAAAGCAGGGGTCTCAAACACGCGGCCCGCAGGGTTATTTTCTGGGGCCCGCGAGCTCCTCACGCCCCCCCCCCCCGCCCTCCCCCAACGTTTACCTAGAGCAGCTCCGGCCCAACCCTGCCCTGCCCCGGGAAGNCGACCCCCTGCCCTGAGTCCCCTGCCGCACCCTGCACCCCGACCCCCTGCCCTGAACCCCCCGCTGCACCCCTCCTGTACCCCAATCCCCTGAACCCCCACCACACCCCACATCCCTGCCCTGAGCCCCCTGCTGCACCCTGCACCCCGACCCCCTGCCCTGAACCCCCTGCCGCACCTTGAACCCTGACCCCCTCCTGCACCCCTCACCCCAACTCCCTGCCCTGTGCCCCCGCCACACCCCACACCCCTCCTGCGCCCCCTGGGGGCAGGGAGGGGGCAGAGTTGGGGTGGGGATTTCAGGGAAGGGGTTGGAATAGGGGCAGGGGTGGAGTGGGGGCAGGGCCGAGGGCGGCGGGGGGAGGTGTCAGTAAATGCGGCCCTCAGGCCAATGTACTAGTCCTCATGTGGCCCTTGTGGTCATTTGAGTTTGAGACCCCTGATCTAAAGGAATAGCATGCTTTAGGAAAGGAAAAAGGGGTGACAACTGAAACATTTAGGAAGTCCTTGGCTGAAGTAATTTTTAATGTCATATCAAATCTGATTAAATTATAGCTTGACAACAAACTATGCCTGAGAACTTCAAGTGGCATTCAGATAGGAGGAGACAGCTAGAAGAGAAGTAAATGGAGGGGGACTCTAGAGAAGAAAGTTGCAAAGGCTAAAGAAGGCAAAACATAGTAAATGGGAATTTGTTTTGATTTAGATTTGATTTTTAATTTTCCTGGGTTTTTTCTTAAACCCAGGATACAAATGCTGAAGGGAAAGTAATTTAGGCAACAGTAAACCTCTACTTCCCTTCCATCCTCTTTCTAAGTGCTGCTTCAGTCTGCCACTTGTGTCCACTTACTTCATCAGTCTCTCCCTCTTTCTTTAGACATGCCCCCTCCACCACCACCAGCTGCCATTGTTTACCTGGCAGACTTCAGTTCTATTCTGTGGTACAAACTAATATTCTCTGCCATTTCTCAGGGGAATGCCATATCCTTACCTGCTTGCAATCCAATAGAAGGATCAATCCCATCTAACATCATAGTACCCTGAATAGTGCCAAGATTGTAAACGACTCCCAGAATATGTAGCTCCCCTGTTTGATGGGGAAAGAGCTTTAGTCTTGCCTGTGGAGATATGTTAAATTTTGTTGTTGTTGCTACTAAGAAAAAATCCACTTATTTTTTACATTCAATGTCCCATTTTTACAAAAATTCATAGCAACATTATATAATCATGTATCAGTTACAACTGTATATTACACAAATTAAATCAGAAAAGTGTTAATTGTAACTAACTCAATATCTACAAGATTTTTGTTTTTACATTTTTGCAGAATAGTTCATTTGCACATCAGTAGAGAAATTATCAAGCACATAGGGAAAAAATCTCTTCAGAAAGAAAAATTTCTAATCTGGAATTAGCTTGTTAGAGATCTTAAAAACAAAGGATAATACTGATGTACCAAGTACTGCAGTAAAAGGAAATTATTCCAAATGGAACTACCTTCTGTCTGACAGAATATCTAAACTTGTCTTTCATTTCTAAGAAAAAAATTGTATCTAAATATACAATATTGGATAATGTGCATTCAAAGTGTAAATATAAACATTTACCTACTTACCATTTTTGTCTCTTCACTATTAATTAAGAACTCAGCTATTACTTCAGCTCCTATCATGTTATTTACACATGCCTGTGGAGGAAGGGAGGGAAAAAGGCGATTGGTTGAAGAGCTGTTTTTATTTCCTTATTAACAATGTTCCTCTGAACTAAATTGCTACAAATACTAGTTCTTGCAACAGTGTGTTGTTTTAGGGCACTTCAAACAAGCAAAAGCATGCATAATTTGAAACCGTAAACAGGGATCTATAGAAATGCGACCAGCGCCAGCAGACTCCCTTTATTGCCACTTTTAAGGTAGATAGGTAATTTTTAAGCACTGATCAACCTTCCAGGCCTAGTGAGCCACTTCATTAATGAACAGAGTTCCAAAGACCAATTCTGTTGTGTACATCATGACAGTGCATCTGAGATTCATCATACGTTCTGAGAAGATCAGCTCTGAACTATGGATTTCATTGAGAATTACAGAAGGTTATATAGGCTTGCACCCCTCGCACAGCAAATAAAAGGGAGTTTTCTGAAGGAGAAAGTTAGCCAAACCAAAAGTACGAAGTTGCCTCTTTCTATGGTTGGCTAGAAATAAACCAGTCATTAATACTGAGGGACTACAGTATTATGTAAAAAACTGTAGTCAGTTGAGAGATTAAGAAAGTGGTCTAAACAACACCTTTTCACAGGAAATCAACTTGATATGAAAGAAATGTACTAAACGTTTCAGAATAACAAACTTTATGACAGACCTCTTTAAATAACAACGGTCATTTTAAGAAGAAATTCTGCCAACAAGAGACATTATCCAAAGTGCCATAAGTATAGGTTATTTTAAATATCAAAGGGTTGATTATGAAGCTAAAATAATAATGAAAGGTATCAGAAAATATCCCTGTTACGTAAAAAAACAACATGAAACAATTTATGTTAAAAAAAGCCAATGAGAACTGAAAATCTAAGCAAACTAACTCAAATGTAACATAAGGAATCAACTGGCCACAGAGTTATATTACTTGATTATAAACATAGCAGATATTTATTATACATATGCAGATTAAGTGATCCTACCTAATTAGTAAGAAAAAATAGGTATTGATGCAAAGGTTAAGAATGCATAAAAAGTTTCACCCTGCTGCTGTTATACCAAGCTTCAATTATCTGAGAACAGATGACTCAAGCGACTTAAAAGGGTGTGTAATTTAAATAATCTTATTAAAATCAGAGATTAGAAATACTTTACATAATCAGAGGGGTAGCTGTGTTAGTCTGGATCTGTAAAAAGCAACAGAGAGTTCTGTGGCACCTTTAAGACTAACAGATGTATTGGAGCATAAGCTTTCGTGGGTGAATACCCAGTTGCGTCTGACGAAGTGGGTATTCACCCACGAAAGCTTATGCTCCAATACATCTGTTAGTCTTAAAGGTGCCACAGGACTCTGTTGCACTTTACAGAATATCTGTGCTTCAAACTTTTACACTATTTACCATTAAAAGTCTAAGCATTTGCCAGCTTTTAACAGTCCCCCATCAAAAACAGTTACAGCAGAAAATAACTGTCGTAACTCATATGGTATTTGCTGACAAATGTTGCCTTTTTAATAAAAGCAACATCTCAATATTATTCCACAGAAGAGTAAGTTTAAGAATAAAATTGTTTAAATTGTAAAAAATAGTTTGGCAACAGTTAAACGTTCTTAATTACTCACCAGCTCTTTTGTTGCTCCATTATGCTTTGCATTGAAATCTTTAGGTTGGAATTTCCAAAGCAACGATAAATCAGTCAACAAAAGTGGAACCTTCAATGGGTTTCTAAAGGCTACTTCCACTGTTACTGGTTCTATTAAGAAAAAGCTATTATGTACTTTACATAGGAGTACGTATTTCAACAAGTGATTACAGGCTATATATTCCTAATATGATCTGAAACTCAATATTCACCTCAAACAAGCCATATCACAAAAAGTAGCTTGGTTAGTACCACAACAGCAATGGAAAACTTCCTGCAGATTACATTTAAAGACTTATGATTTTTAAAGAATCCATACGCTATAAATTTACCTTCTACTACAGCAAGTGGAAACTTGGAGTTATCGGAATAGCTGTTCAAACAATACTGCGTCGGTTGAAAGTTTGAAGGTATTATTCCTTTGTTAACCACGGCCACAACCTGTTCTTCAAGCTCCTTCCATTGGTGAGAAGATTCACAATCATATTCCTGATCAAGACTTATATGTGTGGCTGCCTGCTTTTCACCTAGTAGAGAACAAATCAAAATTAAGTGGCATAAGAAAGTGGTGCACAACAGTTACAACATAAAGGGCTGTACTAACAGCTTGCCAGGGGCCCAAGGTTCATAATTTTTATATCTGATTCATTTGATAACACTTCCCAAGTGGGTCATGTGAGATTCACGTGCACTTGTGAATACATTTTGTGAGTGTATTGTACTTCACATTTTCTCAGGCCATTTGATTTTAAAATGTAGGTGCAGATAATCTTCAAGAGTTTCACACAATCTTTTTTAAATACACACACTTAGTGTGCAAGTGGAATAAAAGCTAAACTAATTTACGACAGCAAAAGTTCAGTTTATAAACTAAAAACAGACAAAGTCTACACTAAAATACAGACAAAGATATTAATTTGCACTCAGCATTTTATCTGAGAATCTCAAAACACTTCAGACATTTTACCTAAGGAGGCAGGTAAGTATTATAGCTATTTGGCACACAGATAAACAGAACCAGTTGAAGATTATGATCAGTGTTTCCCAAAGTGTATAGTGCAGGCAGACCTCTCAACTTTTAAAAAGTGAAATCTGTTATGGTTATGAAGAAAATCTTCAAAAGGTGAAGCATGTAACCAATGCAGCAATGGTTGCTTGGGCCTGAATCAATAGCTCTGAGATGCTGACTACCCAAATAATTTTAATGGGAGCTAACTCAAATGCCAATGACAGTTAATGCCGATATAAAGAATTCCATTGCACAATAAAACATGTAAGAAACACAAGGAAGTATTATATTATGAAGATCTACACTAATGTTTCCCAAAGTTGGTTTAGTGACGACCTAATGGGGGTGGGAGGACATGCAAGATTTATACATTAATGTGTAGGCCTTCAACCACAAATAGCAGAGGGTGGAGAAAACGCTTTCAGAACATTTGGGAAATACTCCAATAGCAGATCTGAGGGTCATCCTTAGCAAGTGTTGTACCTTCCAACCCACACCTCTTGGAAATTTACTAATGCAAATTGGCTCTCAGAATAAAACACCTGATGCCAATCTAGACCAGCACATACTCTTACTCAGTATATGTATCTAAAAATGGGCTTGTAATAAACCCTGTTATAAAGAAGATACTCTGGTTATAAAATTTTGTATAACTGAATTTTAATATTTTTAAAAGTTCAGAATGCTACATAACACCTAATCCAAAAAGTAATTACCCTGTTAACTAAAATAATTTTATCATTGCTATTAACTGTCAAATATAGATATTTCTATCCTTGCTCAGGAACTTAGTACAGATCATTCAATTACACCTCTATCCCAATATAACGCTGTCCTCGGGAGCCAAAAAATCTTACCACGTTATAGGTGAAACTGCGTTATATCGAACTTGCTTTGATCCACCGGAGTGCGCAGCCCCACCCTCCCGGAGCGCTGCTTTACCGCGTTATATCCGAATTCATGTTATATCAGGTCGTGTTATATCAGGATAGAGGTGTATTCATAAAAATCGTGCTCAAGTTAACACTCCTCTACATTACTGCAAAATATAGACCGTTTTTTGGATCTCCTTATATTCTCTTATTTTTCAGGCTAATTTATTCTTTAACATTACTACTATTTCACCTGAACACTACCACATAGCATATATAAATGCATCAAGACAGTTTCTTTTACACATTTCCTCAGTTAAAGTTGTTTTTATTAAGACTTTTATATGGATCCAAGCCATTTAAGAAATAACAATCACACTCATCTTTTCCAATTGGTCTCTGTGCTCTTTTCCTAGCCTACTTAACATTTTCCTCCAAGGATCATAAATACACAGTAAAATTTAGTCATTACTACTCTACTATAAATACATCACATTTTGTTCAGACACAACCACTACATACATTTTTGTTTTACTTGTTTACAAAAAAGAATCAAGTAAAATAATTTATACCACTGTCTAGAAGGCTAGGCAAATCTTTTTTCTTCTGTAAATTTTATGCCAATAAATCCATTCTGAAAGAAAATCCTCTAGAACTAGTTAAATGGAGGTTTCCTAACACTTAAACTTTAAAATTCCCTCAAGTGACAGGAAATATGTTCTCCCTTAGTATATGTACATAACTCACTAACATTTGAAAGTTATGTACACTAAAGAGTGAAAAGTATTTGGACATTATGCATTTATTTATCTTTCAAACTTTCTTCAATTTTTAGTGTAACAGTGTGGTGGTTGGCAAAAAAGTTTCAGTAATGGCACCTTTAACTGCCAAATATATAAACTCCAGAGGCCTGTTGACCGTGTCTAGATTATGATTTAAAGTGTGATATTAGCACTGTTAGTTAACACGTGGCTAATGTGTTTTAAAAGTCTAGTATAGACAAGGCATGTAGATGTGCTCAACTAGTTAAAGGCTACTGTTTCAGTGGGACTTGCGCGTCAGACACTTTTGAAAATCCTATCCATAAGAGCCGAGTTTTATATGCAACGTGTATAAAAAAAAAAATCCAGCCCAGGACTTCTTTTGTATGTATGATTGTGTGTGCAAAATTTACTGAAGAAAAGCAAAGTCAAATTATTTCTGAAACTTCTAGATCCATAGCTGTTCTTGCCTAATGAATGACTGCCCTGTACAGTCCAAGTCCAGCTCCTTTGAAAGCTCTCTCGCACACTCAAGAGCCTCCCCATATTGGTCAACAGTTCCATACTTTCAGTGAACGGAAGATCACAGATCATGGTGGATCAGCATTTCACTGGCTGAGACTAACAAAGCCTGGCACTAGACAGATGTAGAAGTGTTCAGACTGCCTCAGAGGGACATTGCAGGATCAACTTGCCCTTTTGGAAATTAAAAAGGACTATACAAGGGGTCCGCCAGAGATCTCTTTTGTTGGTGTCACTGAAAAGAGCCACTTGACTGGGTTGATTTGACTGGAAGTCTAAGAAACAGTGGGACTTTTCAGTTCCCACAAACTCTAGGTCCATCACTCCAGCCAATCAGAAGCTTGAAGTCATCAGCTGGGGAGACCGAGAGTACACCAACAAACTAATTTAGCAGGTTACCCCTTCTGGAATTTCTTACAATCACCTGTAATTGTCTGCTGTGCCCACATTGATCAATAAGGTTAAGGATCTAAGTGCTTTATGAATATAAGATGGCAAAGGGGGATCCTAAGATAGAACTTTAAAGGGACCCAGGAAGGAACCCACAGACTGAGCGATCAGAGCTAAGAGGACCAATATCCTAAGGATTGTGGATACAGAACTGGAGACATATGCTTCAGGCATCTATTAATTTATACAGATTTATCTGCATTCCATTCAAAAAATGTGCACCTACCCTTTATGAATTCCTTGACACATTTTAGAAATAACTAGTTACCCCTTACATTATTATTAATACATAACACTGTATAGCTGAAGACAGGAGTCAGAATGTACAAAGACCCTCAAAGAAATACAAATCTCTGGTTTGGGCAAATTCCCCAGCTGCCAATTCTGCTTCTGATGGCATCAGAACCTTTTGCTCCTGACATAACTATCTGGCTTGGAAATAGTTGTGGCATACTGGAGAATAAGGAGCAGATGATTAAGTATTAGTAACAAAACTTTTCATTTTATTTGTAAATATCCTTTAAAAAAAAAACATATATCATGTTCATTTCCAAGTTTCCATAAGGTGTAATTATTTAAGGACCCATTTCATGATGTTTATATGGACTCTCATTGGAATACCCAGTAGCTACTCCCAAGCTACTAAAAGCAATCAAAATAGAGGGTAATTGGTAGGGCCCTTCCAATTCTACAAACATGAAAAATGTGTCTCAGACCATAAAATAAGCCTTTCCCCGTCAAATCTGATCTCCCATTGGCTGCTGGCAGTGCCCCAGCTAAGGGGGGCTCCTAGCTGCAAGTCCTTGCTGGGCTGGGAAGGGACAGGACTTGTCCTTCCCTTGCATGGCAGCTGGGGAGAGAGCGGGGGAGATCAGACCCACTTCCGGGTACCTTTTGGGTTGGGCCCCCCATGAATTTTCAGATGTGAACAGCTGAAAATATGAAATTGACTAATTTTTAAAACGCCTGACCATGAAATTGATCAAAATGGACTGTAAATTTGGTACGGCACTAGAAATGGGTACTGATTGTACCTCAGGGATAAGGTCCTAACTTAGGGGGTGAAAGCATTTCAAACCCAAGATTCTCCCCCGATTGAGGGAAATTTAATATAATTTAGGAATCAGCAACAAGATAAATAAGTTTGACCTACGAAACTAGCTTATGAGATATATAAAGTTGAGATGATTTAAAGAATGGAAAAGAATAAAACTGATTAGGCTGAAGAAACATTGAAGTTTCTTGTAGGTTACCTTATTCATCTCTCTTTTGGTCCATCATAAAACAGTTGTATCAAACAATCACTGAAAATTCACTAACCTTCTGCTGGTCGTCTATCATGTCCAAAGAATACTCGTGTTGCAGAATTGTTAATATATGGTAAAGGAAGTTGTGGTAAAGGGCCATCAGGTGATAGCTGAGTTACATTCTGGAATGAGAAACGGGGATTTTTTTTCTTAAATGCATTGCCCCTATATAAATATGCTTCTACAATCTATGTTCAAAAACTGGAGACCAACTTACAAGTTCAGTTGCCATGCATTGATAAAAAGCAAAAAAATTAAATCTACTGCATTTATGCTATGCTTTATCCATTTCTTTGCACAAACTGCCAAAATAGTTCAAAAAACCTCAAAAATTAAACAGTGAAATGAAAGGAGTGGGCATAGCTCCCTATTTTAAGAGTGGGGAATCTATGAAAAGATTTGTAAATAAAAGAATCAACATTTTAGTTCACCACTCTAATCTTAACTTTGTCAACAGGTTTCTGATAAACACATTAAGTTGTAAAGCTCTGTCCTTTGTTTCAATATTTAGTAACAAAGTACATTGGTTCTGTATTACTGGGTAATTTTAATGATACCCATCTTTATACTGTACTCTGACTATTTGTGAGATGTAAGCTCACATACCCAATTATATTGCTAATTAAAATAAAGAATCTATTGTACTTTCCATCCTTTTTTATATTTTAAATTAAGAGACTATTTCTCAATTAATCTTTCCTATTAAACAAAGAAAAGTTTGTTGTTGCATACAAGTTACAAAATCCTAATCATATGCAAAGACACCAAGATCCAGCTCACTGAATTTAATCTTCTCTACACAGGTAGTAGGGACAGAGTAAATATCTAACAGCCCTCTAAGAAGGCCCCTTCAAAACAGGTTGCTATAGTGCAGAGATGTTTTGGAAAAACAGAACCATGTATGTATATATGTATGATATATTTCTAAAATCCAGGTTAAGGTGGAACCATTCCTAATTAAGTCTCCAGGTATATTAATGATTTTGAATCTGCAAAGCTTTCAAATATTAACTTAATATTTGTAAGCTTACTGCAATAATATAGCTGGAAATTCAAAAGCAATTATAAGCAAAACATGTGGACATCAGTTTCTTTCCTGTGTGGTTTTTTTGAGGATTTTAGGTCAACGGTTGCAAATAATTCATTAATTCAGGATCCTGGGTAAAGAAGATACTAATTTTAAAATATTTAGGGTACAAAGTGTTCATTTCTAATACTAAAGTCTACATATACAATTTGCTAACTTGTTCTTTTTTTAAAATAAGCTTTTCAAGTTGACATTTAATTTGTGTGCAGAAAGTGGTACTGTGTGCACTGTGCATTCATTCTATGGTTACTCCTGGGGGAATTCTGCACCAAAAAGTTTAAAATTCTGCACACAATATTTGAAAATTCTGCATATTTTATTTGTTAAAATAACACAATATAATCATGCCAGTTTCAATTATTTTGGCAATTTATTTCAAAATACCTGTCATCAAGTATGTCTGTAACAATACAGACACACACAAAAAACATTCTGGTAATTTTTTTGACAATTTATTTGTTTATTTCTTACCAGGCATATTAATACAGAACTTTGAGAAATTCATTTAAACTACAATACAGAAACATATTTCCTGCACCTGTCAGAAGCAGTGCAAAGGCTTGGGGGAGTCAGGGGTAATGGAGGAGCTGAGGGAGAGGGAAGGAGCCTTGAGTGAACTTCGTGGTTGTTGGGTGTGTGTGGGAGAAGTACGGAACAGGGTGGGTTTGGGTTTTTTTGGGTGCGGGGGGGATTGTTAGGGAGTTGGGGAGCCTCCCCCATGCAGACCCTGGCTGACCCCAAGCCTCTCCCATTCAGTCAGGAACATCTGCCCCAACTCCCCACCCTCATGTATCCCTGCCCCCATGTGGCCCTGCAGCACTACTCCCATTCAGCCCCTGGCTTAATGCTGTCACCCCTCTAGCTCCTAAGCCCACACCCCAACCTATCCCCCTCATTAGGCATTCTGAACTGGAATTTCTGCAAACCCCCTTCGCCCTCCCCCCTGCCCTCCCAAGATCACTAGCAGACCAGTGTGCCCCACTCTGTTCGTCCTAACCTGCCTCCGCAGGCAGGGTGGTGTGATGAACTTCTACTCCTGGGGGAATTCTGGGCCACTGCGCACAATATTATTTTTCCCCAAAGAAAATACATTCTGCCCAAGAAGTGCTGCAGTTCTGCCTTTTGCCCACCAGAAGCCACTGTGGCGCCAGTGCTGGCTGTTCTGGCACCACAGCAGCCTTTAGTGGGTGAAAGGCGGAACTGAAGCATTTCTTGGGCAGAACGTATTTTGAGCGAAAAAAATATTCTGTGACCAGACATGAATTCTGCACATGTGCAATAGCACAGATCTCCCCAGGAGTATATGGTGTACTATGTTTCAGAGTCAGGTACACTCTACTATCAAGTAGATGCAATACATCATCTTAGAATTACTTTAACCCATTGCTGGCTGGAAATTCGAGTCTAGATTCCCCTAAAGCATACATTAATTTAATCCATGGTGATTTTCTGCATTTGGGGCATTCTTTTAAGCATATTGCCACTGAATTAGAAGTAAATGCTAAGTAGATTTGGAGATAAAAACCCATTCACTACCATGAACTCTATTCGCTACCCCCTCTGACAGATGTTTGAAATACCCAAGGGTACACATTGTTAATACTTTTATAACTGGTCAGGTACTTTTTTAAAATTTGATGGAATAAGAGTTAAGTAAGGTTGCCAATTAACTTTAATGGTTACCAGGGTGGATAAAAATAAATGATTAAAAAAAAAATCAATTAATTCGGATTTTTTTGATAAAATGCTTTTTGAGGAAAAAACCTATGTAAAGATAGTTTTAATTAAGATACTTTATAGCTCAAAAATATCTCATCATGGAATATGGATTATAAATTCTAATTCTACAGTATGAGACAAATTCAAGTAATGTTTAAGAAAAGTTTTGTAAATGACTTCCAATAGTTCATGGATTAGGGACCCAATATTATGGGGCTCCAGGGGCTTCTGTATAGATTATTTAGGTTAATCTTTCTATCTACCCAATGGGACTCAGTGCTCAGTCTAGAAGCAACCAGAGATGCTTAGTTTTGCAGTTCTCAAACTGAGGATTTGTGTCTCCAGAGATAACAGGCTTGTTAACAGCAAAAATGTTTTTAAATAAATAAATATCGAGGTGAAAAATAACAGACCTCAACCCTATTGTCCCTCTGCAAATTTGTGTACACGGAGTCAATCCCTTACCTCTCTCTAAAAGTGCAAAGTTTCAAAAATTTCAATGAATAGAAGATTGTTGGTGGCGGAATAGATTTGGATAAGGAGAAGAAGTCTGGAGATAAATGTGAGAAGGGAGGGACAGGCAATAGAAACAAAAGTGAAACTGCTTGAGCAGCATATTCCAGAAGTCTTGAGGTCTTTCTGAGTCTAGCCTTCATTGATTTGAGATCTCTCATACCATTCTCTCACTAGAAGAGAAAACCTATAATGGCAGCAGGCCATAAAAGAGACCCAGTTTGGGAATATTTTAATGAAGTTCCTCTACCTGTGGGTAAGACAGGCATGCGTGCAAAATGCAAACAGTGTAACAAAGAAATGCAAGGCCTGGTTGCCCGAATGAGAAGTGTTCCTTCTCAGGAGGAAGCTGCTTTGAAGATGATGAAAGGAACATGTCTGAACACACAGGATCTTCAGGTTGGTAAACTTTTTTATTTCATACTTCTTTCTTAAGGACTGCCTGTCTTTCTTCTGGACTGGGGGGGGGGGGGGGTTGAGCAAAAAATATAGTTGTTACTCTATGGTACTATCATTTTAGATGCAGTTGTGATAAAAAATAAATAACTGAAATAGGCAGATCTTCCTTTTACAATTTCACCTTTAAAGTAGTACTGAATGTCAGTGAATGCAATGAGTAATACTAAATGAGCAGTATCATAATAATAATTAAATAAATGCATTTACTTATTTTGTTTAGGAGAATCCATTCTCAACATACAGGATTCTGAAGACTATCCACCTTCAAGATCACCATCATTTTCTATAGTTTCAGCGCTATCAGCCAATGATAGTGTTTCAGTCACATCATGTATGTCACATAGCCACAGTATATCACCTGCAGCAAAAAGAAAAAAATCTCTATCATCCAGAAACAACCATAGATAAGTTTGTGATAAGAACCATCAGATTACAAAAAGAGGTAATTGATGAAAAAATTGCCCAGTTTGTTTATGCAACAAACTTTCCTTTCTGTATGATTGAGAACCCACACTTCATTAACATGGTTCAGTGATTAAGATCAGGATACAGTCCACCCAACAGAGCAGATGTCGCAGGCAAATTGCTGGATAAAGTGTATGAAAGAGAAATTGAGTAGTGTGCAGAAGGTCTAGAGGGTAAAATTGTTACGAGTCTTGTCCACAATGATCCGGTTGTATGTGCTTGTGTGACAACAGAAGAAGGGAATGTCTTCCTTACACACACACCAGAATACTTACAAGAAGTAGCAGTAAAATCTATAACAAACTGTGGGGAAAAAATTCAAATGTCTAGTACGCAGCTTGGTCACAGACAATGCTGCAAATGTATCCAAGATGAGAAGAAATTCAGAAGAGAGTCCCAAGCGAATAAAATACGGTTGCAGTGCTCATTTGATGCACCTCCTAGCCAAAGACTTCAGTGTTCCAGAAATAAAGACAAATGTTGTTGAAATTGCAAAATACTTCTGTAACAACCACTTTGCAGCAGCTGCTCTGAAAAAAGTGGGAGGAACCAAGCTAACTCTCCCACAAGATGTGCGATGGAACTCAGTAGCGGACTGTTTTGGGCACTATATCAAGAACGGGCCTAATCTGATAACAGTTTGTGAACAAAATCGTGAAAAAATAGATAGCACTGTCACAGCCAAAGTTCTCAACATTGGGCTTAAGAGAAATGTTGAACACATGCCGAGTACCCTGAAGCCTATTTCTGTAGCCTTGAACAAAATACAGGGAAATAGCTGTTTTATTGCTGACGCTGTTGAAATTTGGAAGGAACTGAGAGAGATCTTAAAAAGAGAAATATGCAATGACAGAGTTAAATTACAAGCATTAAAAAACGAATGTGGCAAGCACTATCTCCATCTCATTTTCTTGCAAATATTCTCAATACTCGGTACCAGGGTCAAACCTTAACTGCTGAATAAGAGGAGTTGGCTATGATATGGACTTTCAGCAACCATCCCTCCATAATGCCAACTATAATAAACTTCAGAGCTAAGGGTGAACCATTCAAGAAATATATGTTTGCTAATGATGTTTTAAAGAAAGTCACACCAGTGAACTGGTGGAAGTCACTTAAGCACTTGGATTCAGAGACTGTTGAAGAGAATCTCACTTTTAACAGCAGTAGCTTCTTCTGCTGGTGTAGAAAGAATATTTTCTTTTGGACTAATTCATTCCAAATTGAGAAATCGTTTGGGACCTGAAAAAGCAGGAAAGCTTGTTTTTCTTCTCCAGATTACAAACAAACAGGAAAATGAAGGTGAGGACGACTGAGTTAGCTGCAGAAGCCAATATTTCCATTTCCCATGTTGACCTGGCTGACATAGTCGAAGCCTGAGCAATGTAGCTTTGTGGGGGCCTCTGTGGCATGGGGCCCCAGGCAACTGCCCTGCTTGCTATCCCCCAACGCCGGCCCTGGCTTTAAGTATGCAGAAAAGCAGTAGTTGTGGNGGGGGGGGGGGGGGGGGGGGGGGGGGGGGGGGGGGGGGGGGGGGGGGGGGGAACGGGACCTCAGAACAAAAGTTTAGAACCCCTGCTATAGTATGCATAAGATCGGTGCAGTGAAAGTAAATATAGTATTTTAATTATTCAAATATATAGTAAAATTCAGCTTGGAAACTGAAGAATGAGATCAGAATCGAAAAGATATTGTAAGTGCTAAATGTCACTGAATTCTGTTTTTATGTAAGACGATTATTAGTTAACAGAATTTTAAGCTAATCTTTAAGAATAAAAAAATCTACATCTTACCTTGTAAACATAAAGGTATTCTCTGAGGAAAGTCCCTTGTTGAGCAGCAGGTTGTTTGCTGTCATTGATCAAAATATGCCGGAAGGCAGACACAGCATTATCAAGCTGACGAAGTGTAAAAGACTGACGACCAATTGTGAAGTTAATATGATCCTCTGCAAGAGACCAACCTTTCCCTTTGTAAACTTGCATGGCTTGACAATAACAACGCAAGGCATGTTTCTTCTGCAAGAAAATGAAATTGAAACTGTTCCTCAAATATTATTACTGTGTGATTGAACCAATTCAATTTTAACATTAGCAGAGTCAAATAGAGAAATCATTTACATCAATGAAGATTTTAGTTCAACAATTTTTTTTTAGTTGTTACTGAAGGTGGGAGAGCAATGCAAGCAAGGGGGTACAACACAATATCCAGTCAGCATTAACCCAGAGGTGAATGGAAAGATTGTTGCTATAACACAGTACTGTTATGACAACTGGGCCTACAAACTGTAAAAAGTGAGTGTAAATTCATAACATGTCACAATAATGTATAACAACAAATGTGAATGGGAAAAGATGCAAGAAAACCAGACAGAGAAACTGGATTAGTCTAAACCAAAAAGGCCATGTTGATATAATCCAAGGACTGTTGAAATTATGTTTGTTAGACAGATGACGTAGAGTCAAAAGTTAAACTAAAATTGGTGTGTTGGATATCAGGCCTAATTGTCGGAAAAAAATATGAGGGGATGGGGTATTACACCCATCGCTCCCTTTATGAGTCCTTCAACAAAAAAAACAAAACAAAAAAAAAAAGGGGGGGGGGGGACAGAAGAACTCTTGAAAGAACAAAAAGATCAGAGGAGAACAGATGGAGGCTACTGGAGCAAATGTCACCATGATGGCTGTCATCCCCACTATTTCCTGGGACCCCAGACTTCCATCATCCTGATCCTGAGAAGTGTCCTGACTAGAACAGACCAGAGAGAGGGAGCCAGATGACTTCACCAGCCCCAGCTGAATCCCCAACACCTCCTGGGATTAAAGGACTTCAATAGCAGCTCATCTCAATTAACTTCTTCCCCCCTCCCCCAAAAAAGGTCAGTTATTGCCACCTTTAGTAGCATCTAAGAGACTGTCAAACAAGGGGGTGTTTTCCTTTAAAAACCCTGTCCAGCAAAAAGGAAAGAGAACAAGGGATGTTGTTAAAATGAAAGCCTTATTTAATACTTTATATTTCAAATGCTTGAACTGATTCTCCTTCTTTACTAGATCTTTAATAAAATGTTTTAAAAGATTTTTAATTTGTGTTTGCCATGGTATTAAGCAGACTGAGGTCTCTGTGTACCAAACCCTGGGCCTCATTTAACAATGTTTAATGTTGGACAATGACTGGTTTATAGTAACGCCTCTGGCCTTTTCCATTTAAATTAGCACAGCAGTGCTCACTATTAAATCTAAACTCTAATGCAATAAATTTTAAAATATTCAGTAATGGCTACTATCTTGAAGTATGCATGCACTCAGAAGTGCTAAAATACTGAAACAAATACTCCAGGAGTTGTACATATGCCTAAAGGTCAAGTAAACGTCTCTCCTCTCTCTTATGACCCTAAGTGCCTCACAACTAATGTATTTATCTTCTCAATACCCCTGTGATGTATTATCTCCATTTTACAGGTGGGAAATGAGGCTCAGAAGGCCTAAGGCCTTGTCTGCACTTGAAAAGTATATATACACACAAAACTGGTAAAGCTATGCTGGCAAACCCCCTAGTGGAGACGCAGCTTATATACCAAACCAAATAAGAGAGAATGACCAAAGGACTTTTTTGCTAGTATAACTGCATCTACACTACAGCCTTTGCCAGCTGTGTAATTTTTTTCACACCTCTAACAGACCTAGCTACACCAGTAATACTATTTTCTAGGGTATGTCTACACTACCCGCCGGATCGGCAGGCGGCGATCGATCCAGTGGGAATGCGAAAAATCGACCCCCGAGCGCTCTCCCGTCAACTCCTGTACTCCAGCTCAGTGAGAAGCGCAGGCAGAGTCGACGGGGGACCGGCAGCAGTCGACTCACCGCAGTGAAGACACCACGGTAAGTCAATCTTAGTACGTCGACTTCAGTTACGTTATTCACGTAGCTGAACTTGTGTAACTCAGATCGATCCCCCCCCCAGTGTAGACCAGTTCCCAGTAACTTGCCCACAGTCACAAAGGAAGTCTATGGCAGAGCAAGAATTCAACCCAGGTCTCCCAAGCTTTCCCACTGGAATTCCTCTCTGTATGCAAGAAAAATTTCCAAGTGCCCTAAAATACACATCTAGATACACTGGGATGCGAAAGAAAGAATATGAGCCTTAAAGATGAACTACCAATGCTAAAATATAAACTGAGGTAAACTAAATTGTAACACCCTTAAATAACAAGGCTATCGGTGGAATTCAGCACTCCAATAAGCTAATCAACCTTTCTTGAAATTCTCCCCAGGGCATAATTCTGGGATATCTTATGTTAACTAAAAAGTGACAATGAAAAAACTGTGAAACATTGGTATTGTAAGCCATTAATTTCTGTCACCATACAGCAGACTTCCAGCTTCTACATGATCCCACATCAAAGTCAGGAAATCCCACATACTATGGACCTATTCTTTAGGATTGATTCAACTGCCAATTAAGATTCAGAGTAGATAAAAAACACAACTGATCAATGTCTCTAATGATCTTAAATCATGAACATGTCTTTAAAGTAGTGATTATCAATTTGTGGTCATTTCTTGGCTGCATCAACACATTGTTACACCCTGCTTTTCACCTAATAGGCCAGTACCACAACTGGGATTTAAAACTTTTTAAAAAAATTAATGTTTTACTTTACAGACACGAAAGCTGTGATACTTCCATTAGGCTCAGAGTTCCTGGGGAGGTCACTACAAAACATGACACTACCAGGAGCGCCGCCAGCTTTTCCGGCGCCCTAGGCGGCGGAAGATCCCGCCCCCGAAATGCCGCCCCCAACAGCGGCGGCGGAAGGTCCCGCCCCCAAAATTCCACGGACGGACGGGGCGCCGGCGCCCCCCAAATAGCAGTGCCCTAGGCGACCGCCTAGGTCGCCTAATGGGTTGCGCCGGCCCTGGACACTACCATTAACACTAGGGGCCTGATTCTTATCCCACACTAGCTTTCAGTTCAGTGGAGTGACTTCAGATTTATACCAGTGAGAGAGCAGAAGTAAGGCTACTGCAAAATTCAATGTGAATGTTACTGCAGCCACTACAACACTAATGAAACGGTCACTCCAAATTGTATTGGTTTAGTTGTCCTTCACTATTTTGTATAAATTCTGATCTTAAAGAAATGACAGTTTTATTAAATTTGCTAAACAGATATGGAGAGTTCTAATTTGTGCTTTTATTTGCAGTCCAAGCATCTGACAACTTCCTGTAAAGTTGATTACAAGTACATTTTGCTGGCTATTGTAAATGACCTGGAAGTCCAAATGATGCAGTTTCATTAGCTCTGATAGCACATACAGCAATCAGCCAAAAATAAATGTTTCAGGTTGGGCTGGTTTCCATTACACTGCAAATAAAGTTAGGTTAAGCATACATACTTGAATATATAAAATGTAAAAAACTTGAAATACCAATACATGTCAAAGCACAAATTTAGACCTGCAGCTCCATCTACAGACCAACAGAAAAATACAGCCACTATACACCCTTTGGAAAAAACTAAATAACTATGTGCTGAGCTAGACTGACTCCCAAATTTTACCACCTTCTTCCAGTAGAACTGTGGGAACTGATCCCTAGCAATAAAAAGGTGAACACAATCCCCACAGAAAGAAGACCAATGGCCTTCTAGCAGCTCTACCAATTTAGAGAATTACTTTAGATAACTTCTGCTGGAGAGGCTCCTATGAAGTCCTAGTCACAAACTGAATCCTAGCTTTCCATAACAGAAGTCCCAAAAGAGAATGATGCTATTGTACAGAGTGAATCAACCAATATTTTAAGCTTATTCCAAAATCTGTTCAAGAGACAAGGTCAACTTAATTTTGTAATACTAATCAGTTTAAAATAAATCAAGTTTGATAGCACATCTTTAAATAGTTTGCCCTGGAACTGATTATTTTTAAGAAGGGGTTTTTCTACTCCCCTATTGAAGTTTATAAAGGTTTTTTCCCCTGCTAGAGAGAGTACAAGAGAGGACTCAAGAGCACCTCCTACCTAAATTGCTAGTACATGACACTGAAAGAGCAACTGAACAACAACCAAAATGCACACTGGTTATACACAGTGTGCAAGTACATAAAGTGAATAAAGGGGGAGGAGGGGAAGTATTTTTCCATTGGCTTTCAGTTATAGCTATCCTCAAACAAATGTGATTTTTCAAGTTGGCATCTTTAAAATGTTGATTACTTTAATTAAAGTAAACTTAGAGCTGGTGCACTAAAAACTAAGAACTATAGATAATATTGCACATAACAAGTATGATTGCATAAAGTCATGCAAAAATGAGAGTAATAACCCCATTTACCTGACATTTTAACTACGATAGTTTGGACTGAAATAATAGGACTGATTTTTTAATATATTTAGGGAGGGGAAATTGTACTGGCGTATGGAGGAATCCTAACAAGCCATGCTGTTGTCCGTTTAGAACTGTAGTAGTTGGTATACTGTGCAGCTGGAGGGCCTCTCTGTTCTCTCCCCAGAAGCTTATGCATCAATCTGCCATTAGGTGTGGAGCAGCAAACCTCTATTGGAGAGTCAGATCCTAGAAAATGTAAAGCCCAAGCAAGCTGGAGTCACACTGATTAGAGAAATAGAAAAGCTGTGGGTTTCATTAAGCTCAGCCAAAAAAAAAGGGTCATACAGGCGATCACATAAAGAGCATTCCAGGTGGTAGAACTACTGAGATTTAAAAATAAAAAACCCCCACTATTGTGGTAACAGTCTGGTCCTATCGCTAATCAACACAGAGGGGAAAACCTACAATAGGAAGAGAACCTTGCTATGAAAGAAAGAAAGATTCTGAGAGTCACTCAAATCCACATTGAAAGATATTTCAAACATACAGTTTTATATTACAAAGGTGGAGGGTAGTCAAGACTACTTTCCTTCATATCTTCAGCTGAAGCAGGACCAAAAACAAGTTAAAGATATGCAGAGAAGAGGGGAAACAGTTTCATTTTGTATTTATACATACATATACCAAGTGCAGAAACAGCTGCTGCTCTTAATATTGTATTGAGACAAATTTTTCCCTCCTCATTTAAGATGACCCTACCACTATCAAGTATTTTGTACATTTTTCATTATTTTAAACAAACAGAAAGGAGCAGCTTTTAAAAAAAAAATTCTAACAAGTGCTGAGTTCAGGGCTCCATTTTCCTTTCAACAGTTCACTACAATAACAAAACCAAGAGCTAACATCCTAGGTTCTAAGTGTTCAACAATCAGTCACTACATGGAGGAGCAGAACCCCAAGCTCTAGTCTTGGCAGATAATATGAAGGAGTTCATCTTCAAACTTTGGTTTTAAATACAGTTTTAAGACTTGTGAAAAGAAATTATATATACACCTCTACCCCGATATAACGCTGTCCTCGGGAGCCAAAAAATCTTACCGCATTATAGGTGAAACCGCATTATATTGAACTTGCATTGATTCGCCGGAGCGTGCAGCCCTGCCCCCCCGAAGCGCTGCTTTACCACGTTATATCCGAATTCGTGTTATATCGGGTCACGTTATATCGGGGTAGAGGTGTATATAATTTTTTACATTTTTTAAACACAATTTCAGTTTACCTTTAAAGCCCTAATCCTACAACTGGCTGCATGCAGGCAGAGCCGGAGCCTGCATGAAGCCCCGTTGGACTTCAATGAGGCTCCACGTGTATCCATCTGCACAGAGCCAGTTGCAGGATTGGGGTTTCCACAATAATGTTTCAACTTTAAGAAGTCAAATTTAATATATTAACCTCAGCTTAAGGTAAATACAATCACAAGAAGCTGGAATTGAAAAAATACATGTTAAAGTGCAAATGGTATAAAATTGCATCTGTGACTTTAACTAACTGCCAATTAGTTCAACAGATTTAAAAGAGGAAGTATTATCTAGTGGTTAAAACACAGACCACAGTCAAGGTAACTGGGTTTCCATTCCTAGCTCTTTTACTAACTGCTATGATACAGTAAATCTTTAACCTCTGTGACTCAGTTTCTCCATCTGTGAAATAGGAATAGTCTTAATTCATTGTTTAAGAAGCATTTGAAGATCAGATGGAAAGCGCTATAGAAATGAGGATTACTATTTAAATTTCATTCAGGGTAATGATCAACATCACTTTAGACATGGATGTAAGAGACCACTTTGTTCAAGGCAGGATGAATTAATTTGATAATCAAGTAGGGCAATGAGATCAATATTATATGATTTTTCTGATACAGAATATCATCCACAACGGACTACAAAGTCACAAGTTATTTTTACCCAAAAGCATGACATGGAATTTGCTGTTTTTAAACACAGTTCAGATTAAATACAACCTACAGTCCATATTTTTTCAGACTATGAAATACACTTACCTGTCCTGCTTTGCTATACCTATGGCCAGCCAATATCATATGAAAGGCAAACTTTCTAACCATAGGACTTTTCATGTTTATAAAGCAATGTGCAGCCTGCTCCAACAGAAGGGCACTGCGAAGGTCAGAATCCTATTTAAGGGGGAAAAAAATCATTAATCTCAAATTTAAAATATACAAATGAAACTTCAGTAATAACAAAGTGTAGCTATACTCACTAATACAAACTCTTATAAGAGATAAGGCTCAGCTGAAGATGACTTTTAAACAGTAAAAAAAAATAAAAATCACATTACTGCTCAGTGGAAGACTTATCATAGGCAACATGTTCCAGCCTGCTGATCCAGCCGCACTTTGATCCCTCCTGCAAGCATTTACAATGTGATCAGGTTCCCTGACCTACACACCTATGCGGGCACACACACAGTTTTGAAAACAGGCCATTATGAAAAAATGGTATACCTGATCATTGTTTTCTGTATTTTACTTGCAGAATGTGAGTGTACAAGATGGAGCCATTAAAATTTTAACCTATTGGTTTTCTGAATCTTATGACACAATCAAATAGAGGGAGTCCTCGGATTTGCGTCGGACGCCAATTACGACACTTTTCAATTGACTCCCCATTTCACCCCTACAACGCTTGATTTGCATAAAGTTCACTTGAAATCACTTCCTGGTTGCATTATACTGATATGGAGCTGGAAAGGGTTACTTCTGATTGGCTTCGAGGCAGCAGGGTAGCTTGCTGCTGGGTACGGTTGCTGCTTGTTTTTGATTGGCTCCCAGCCCCAGGCTCAGCCAATCAGAAAGCTTGAACAGTAATAGGCTGAGCCTCAGCATGTGTGTCCTTCTCCCTGGCTTCCTGAGCTTGTGTTGCCGGCATTCTGAGCAGCATAATGAGAGTTTACATGTTTATTTGAATGCTGTTTACAAAATACTGTGTACAGTAAATACATTGATGTTGCAACATTAGTCATCTATAATTCATTTAGTACAAAAATCTGGGTTATTGTGGTGAAAATAGTGTATCAAGCCTTGGTTCAGGAACCAATCTCCCTTCATACCATCGATTCCTATGGGAAAAGCAGTTTCGACTTACAACATATCGACTTACAACGCAATTCTGAGGAACGAATTGTGTTGTAAGTCCGAGGACTCCCTGTATTCTTCAAGAGAACCACTGGCAGACCCAATTCCTGAATCCCACTCTGGAAGTAAAATAAAAATTTACTGTAATCCAAAACAGCAAGCATATCTCTTTTTATTAGTACTGTCCTTGCTTCCAGAGCCAAGGAATAACTGTATACAACAGTGGACATGGCCCCATCACAAATGCTTATAGAAGGAATCAAAATGGAACTGGATCAATGGCCAAAGAATGCTACCTATAATAAATAAGGAAGTTGAGAAGCCTTCCTTATACAGATATAACGGAGTTATTTTCATCCCTATATTTGTTATAGATGTTACACCTGTTAAATAGATTTAAAATTATACACATGAAAAACTGTTTTATTAAGAAATACTAAAATTGTTCACTTCATCTGAGCCTCATGTTTACAAAGTTATTTCAGGGTGAGTACAGCTATGCTTTAGAAACTCTCTTCAAAACTACACAAATCCACTAGCATGGGTAAATTCTACCTTATATACAGCCTGTTACTTTATCAGTGACCTAGAAAATACTGAAACAGATTGATATACAAAGGATTGACAGAACATGTTTATTTCAACACTCCCAAAGCCTTCAGCTACTCAGGCAGAAATTTCTAACACTTACCATTCCCATCCAAGTGAGCTGCTGCCATTTTTTCCCCCAGAAAAATTAAAAACAAGAATGTCAGCTTTAATACATTTTATTTAACATAAGAACAAGTATAGAAATATAAGGTGCAATTGTGGCACTGAATTTATCTGAAGAAGTTGGCAGTAAGTTTCCCAACCCATTTGTTTAAGGTCATTAGTTCCACTTCATTTTGACACCTGAGTTGTCATTGTTTTTAAAGCTAGCAAGAAAATCAGATATCTGCTAAACAGCACCCATTGCATATTGTGGGTACAGTTATAAATCATATACCCAAGAGCACACAATTACATTAACTGAATTTCACCTAATTGGATGCATGAAATGGAGTCAAACAGATAATTTTTGTGGCAAAACCAACCAATCCCAGAAAGATTAGTGATTTTGGAATTACAAAATGATTCTGACCACCACATATATTAAAATCAATGAGGCTATTACTAAATGGAGTAGTTCTCTACCTTGTTATTTTAATACACACATGGACATTTTTCCTTATTACATTAGATACACAAGTCTACTTTTTAAAAATATTTTTCTGGGCTGTCACTAGGCTTTATCATAACTAGAGTAACTACATGCATCACAGAGATCTTGTGCAACTGAAAACATCCAAGACTATCATTCATGATATGAAAGAAAGACAATAAACCTTCAGCACAGTCAGCAGCACTCAATTTCCTTATGCAAATTTCAATGTCTACTTGTCATTACATCTTCCCCATTATTTAAGTTAGGATAGTAAAAAAAAATCAAGAGGTATGAATGAACAGATGTTCTATTAGCTATTAAGGAAATACAGAATTACCAACACAATTTGTTGTTAAATAAGCACGGAGGACAAATTTAGAGAACCTTGGCCAAAGTCTGAACTGAAAAGTATGTACAATCAAAATGCTAGTGTGTGGTATGGCCATTTCATGCCACACTGCCAGTGCAACCTGGCCATGGGGACAGCATAGCCAGCCACAGGTAAATCAACCCAGGTGTCCAGATAGCAAGTATGAAAAAATCAGGACACCTTTTTCCAGGGGGAGGAGGGGAGATATTTGTCTATATAACATAAAGCTCCTAATATCAGGACAATAATACCAGGACATCTAGTCACCCTAGTTCAGGGGTCGTGGGGAAGAGACAATATCCTCCAGCCTGCTGTCAAAGCTAGGTTAGTGAGCGTGGCAAGGATGCCACACCACCACTTTTGGGGTCACTGGCAGCCAACAAGTTTCTCTAACTTACAACCAAGAATCAGAGCAGGAAAGCACAAGGGCAGGCACACCACCTTTTGTACTTCTTTATCTTGAGCTGTGCCATGTGCACACAGTGAGGTAGACTACTTCCCATCTTACAGTTTATCAAGCTTCTACAGCTAAGAGAAAGATTTATCAGAACTGAAAGTGACACTGAATACTTAGCTAAAATGACCCTAACCTTACTGAAGATACCCCAATTGAAACAGAACTTCATTTCTTTAGTTTTACAGCCTCTACTGACACCATGTCACCCACCTACAACATGAAGATAGATGGCTTGCGAATAACATGCTAACTTTTTATAGTGCTGCTTTTTAAAGTCTAATCTCTCTCAAGTACTAACAGAGAGGTCAAGCATAAGGAATAGATTATGAAGATAGAGACTAACAAATGTATGATTCAGTCAGGCTTTTTTTTTTTTTTTTTTTTTAAATAAAAAATAATGTACATCACTTCAAGTGAAAGAGGAAGATTGAACACAGGGTATGCTAGGTACCTTTATGTTGCACAAAAGCATATAAAAGCATATAAAAATGACTTTCCTTAGTTTACAGTTGAGCTATACCCCAACACTCAAACTTTATTCCAGCTAGCTTCTGCCCCTGGAAATCTCCACCTTTGAAAGGAACCCATGTATAAGAAGTCTATTTGGTTTTAAAAATTAGCATTATTATTTAAAGCCATTTACTGTGGGGAAAACAGAAAGATTAAGTTTTCTCTACCTCACTGGTTAAACGTATCAGAAGAGCAGCAGCGTCTGAATATTTGCTCTGGCTTTTTAAAATTTCAGCACTAAGCAGCACACATCTCTCAGCCAGCACCATGTTCCTAAGAGGACAAGAAATTAATTATGTGCATTATAAAATATTTTTTGGAGTAAATTGTAGAAAACCTTTAAATCTGCCTGACAAACCTTTAAATCTAGCTGTGTAGTACCTGACTAGCATATATTATTTTGTTATATGTATGAATGCATGTATCTCTTTCTTATACTATTTTAATCTGATAAAATAATTCCCTGTGACAAAAAAATGTTTTAATCTAGAGAATATTAATAAAAATATATATTCCTGGATGAGAACTCCACATGCTTTTAAATCAAAGCTGTTACAATACTTTTTCCTTAGGAAAAACATCCCTGTAAAGTTCTTATAATAAAACTTTTGCAAAGCAACAAAGTGGTCTAATGGACTGAATACAAGTCTGAGAACCAGAGGCACAAGTTTTAATTACATCTCTCCCAATAACTTGTATTCTGCCAGGAACAAGGTGTTCCTCCACCCCACAACCATGCTGGTAAATAGGTTAACTAAAGTCTGAATAAATTCTAACTATCACCAGTTTTACTTCCTTGGTGTAGCTGTTATATACCTACTAGAACACAGGGTAGGCAAGTGATGTTAAATTTGCACTACTGTGTAGTGAAAGCAAACTTAGGTCATAGTACTGAATATCATCATTCGCTGGATGAAATGGAAGGCAAGCCACCACCTACTTGCAGATATCCCTATATGTTTGAATTGCTGTATCCATATAATGAGCAGGGTACGGTCTAGGTGCCCCAGGCTGAAGAAAAGCTGATACTGCTGCCATTTCCTGCAAGATAAAAAAAAATGTAATTTAATGCTGCCAAAACGATATTTTCGAACATCAGCCATAAAGAATTTTTACCTGAACTGACTCACAGGTTTTGGGAGATTGGATGTTTAAACAATAACATCCTAATTTACAGTAAGGTGGCAGTGAACTTCATTTGCTGGTTTATTTGCCACACGCCATACCACTTAGGAATGTGATCTCTAAAGAGTTTTAAATTGAACAGGCACAATCCTTCTTACTACTCTGGGTAACTTCCAAGGAAGATTTAGATGCTGCAGGAAATGGGGCTGATGATTCAGCAGACAGTATACTTCCCTCCAAGTCAGCACTGAGTCACTGCTGTAGCATAGGTCCAAGTGTCACTATCCTACTGGAGATGCAGTCTTTCCCACAATACATCGGTTCTCTCCATTTGTGGTACTTAAGTCTTTGTTTTTTTGTAAACACAAAATTAATGTCAGCATCTTGGGGAAATTCCAGTTATGTTAGGTTCTTCCTACACAACCACCTCCTCTAAAATTCCAGTTGTTTTAACTCCCACCTTGCACCCCTCCCAAAACATGTTCATTTCCATGGCAGCTGAACAGACTCCTATGTATAGTTTATAAATATACACTTTTAACAGTTTGGAACCCTTGCAGTTGAAAGAAAGGTGCCATGTAAGTTTAAGCTACTTTATATTACTGAAATGTTTGAGGTTATCTAAATGAACTTTTCAAGTACAACTTATTGTATGTATGTACGCATGCTACAAGTAAACCCATTAATAAACACTTATGCTTGCTGGAAATTAGTGACTCAAACTAGGCAACAGCTTTTAAAAAAAAAAAACAGCAAGTGTGAGCACAAAGAAAAAGAAAATGTTTTTTTAGTAATCCCATTAGTTATTAAATATTTAGGTCTGTATTCTCCTATTGTAGGAGCATGAATTTACGCATGAAACTAAAAGGCATTAACAGAAATTGCCTAAGGGATTTATATAAGCATTAACAGCCCTCAAGAGTCTTAATAGGAAATGCCAGTATATTTGCTATACTAGTACATTGATGATAATAATAATATATTTACTAAAAGCTCCAGATCACTAAGTATTCTGTCAATTTGAAATCTTACAATCAAAGTAAAACATACTACAATATTTAATCTTTTTTATCCGTTTCAAAATAATTAAAAGAACTACTCTGCACATTACCATAAGAGAACTATTTAAATTTAACCTATATCAAAAGGAGGTTCTCCCTCATAAGTGTTTCAAGCTTTTTCCTACACATTTAAGTAGCAACAGTAACTATTCTCTACACAGAACTATGACAAATATTAAGGAGTGTGATGTGATTTTGTTAGATATTGGCATCCACAAAAAACTTGGCTATGTTTTCATATTTGGAGCCAATAAGATTTTTTTTTTTTTAAATTGCAGTTTCTTTTTGCTGTATATTGTTATCTAGAAGAAGTGTTAATGTTAAACAGATTACGATAAGCAATGCACAGAATGGTTATATTGCTGTAATGTACCAACCAGTGCTCCAGCTGCATAAAGCATTGCTTGATCATTCAAAAAGTCTTTCTTTGCTGTATGATAGCAGCTATACGCCAGTTCATAGTGTTGGACCAAGAAACACAAGTCTGCCATTTTCCTGATTTGAAGCTCTGGTGCTTCTGGGGGATACCTATAAATACACAAAAACAAACAATTTGTAACAAAAATACCATTTACATTTTAAGTGCCAAATTTCAAGACACAAACAAGATAGATGCAAGCATAAAAAGAAAAACTGAAACATTAAAGGAAGAGTCATTCCCTGCCACTCAACCCCAGCCTAGGAGGAACGAGTTGGCTGGATGTTTATATTACTTCCATGTTTGCTGATTTTAGTACACCTACTCAAACACAGTGAAGCCACCATCCTTCTGGCTGTGGACTGTATGAGACTTCCTTCAAACCCATCATTCACCAGCTGAAAGGGCCTGGTCTACACCTGAAACTTAGATCGACCTAGCTACGCCACTCTAGGCTGTGAAAAACGTTGCACTCTATTCAAAAGTTAGATCAACCTAATCCTCACTTGTAGACGCACCTAGGTTGATGGAAGAATTCTGTTAGACTAACTACCTCTCCAGGGGACAGACTAACTACCTCTCAAGGGGATAGAAAACCTTTTCCGTTGCTGTAGCAAGTGTATATGCTGCAGATGTGCTACTGTAGCACTTGTAGAGCAGACACAGCTTAGGTCAACAGCCAGGCCAAGGAAGTTTCTTTTACACTATGAAGTTGGCCCAAACAACGCAAAATGTTAAGTAGCTGCAACTGCAATTAGTCACCAAGATACATTAGCATTGTAATACCAAATGGCTTTATTCTGGCCCAGCAACAATAAAGGGAATGGCGGCTTCCTTTAATTCCCCACTGTCCAGCTAAAGTAGTAAGGCTGCACACCAATGACTCCATAGCCTTTCATCCCCTACACCTGTCCTAACTATGGGGGTGCCATGAAAACCAAATACGTCTACTACTCCAGCTGTTGACCAAAGCTCAAAGAGGTGACATCATCAGAGAGTCCAGTCTCTCTTCTGCGCTGTGCCTAACACCATTCCCACGCTTATCAGTTTAAACCCTGGCTTATACTAGTTTAGCCTGCATCATTAAGTTTACAGGCCCAAGCTAAACCAATAGCCAGTTAGAAAAAAAAATGCATTTGGCCATGCCAGTTTTTAAACCAGTGCAAATTCTACTACGAATAGAGGCATATGAAAGAGCAGCCCTGAGCAGCATCCACACACAGCGTGGTGGTAAGAATTCCGGTATATTAACAGCTCCTTTCCCAGTTTCAGGTCACAGACATTAGTGGACAGCAAAGCTTTACAACTCTCATAACTGTCTATGGCTAATATGTTTGGTCCTCTGACAAAACTTCCAAGTCCCAGTGTGAGTGTGTTAGAGAGACCAATATATTATGGGGAGGGAGAATTAAGAGGAGAAAAATGGGAGAAAGTAGAAAACCCAACCTGGCACTGGGTTCTCTCTTTTTATACCTTGGCTAGTTGGCATCCAGTAACAACTTCAAGCTCTGTGGCTAGGGACAGGTGTTTACAGGGCAATGCTTGTCCCTAAATTTCTGCTTGCGAGGATTATCTGCCCTCATGCATTAGTTTCATGTTATAGTGCTCAAAAAAGTTGCTCTGGTTTACCTTATATCTCTTAAGTCCAAAAACAGGCTGTGTGGACATTCATTTCAGTCCAAGCCAGGCTTATTTTGGTTTAACTTCCATGTTGATTAGGAATAGGTTTAAGATAAAATGGCATAAGACACTTACACTAAAATAACTATGTCCACAAATGGATTACCACCATTTTAACTAAAACTATTTTAAAACTGATTTAAGTTAAACCAGTGCAACTTTTTGACAAGGCCATGGCTAATCTAATTTCTCTTAAGATGTGTTCCTCCCTCCTTGTCCAGGGAAATTTTTTTGTAAAAACATTTGAAATAAGGAAAGTGTAAAGGCTGCATTAGTAAAGCTGATTTGTTCAAAAACAAAACTTCTCTCACCCTCTGTATTAATTCAGGTTAGGAAAAAAGTTTAAGACCAAATAAAATTCCACTATGCTTTGTTTTGCCCAAGTTCATAAATTTTTAGTAAATATATCAGCAATTTTGCTACATTTTGTTGATGAAAGCTAGCTACAGTACATTCATGTTACCAAAATTTTGGTCAAGTCAGCTTTAAACTAAGACCATTCTGAAGACATAACTTATAATTAGGGAGCTTCCCCAAATCAAAATGTTTAGTATTTTCACTAAAACTTACAAAGGGAAGATTAATAGTTTTACTTACAACAAGCCAGATGTATTTTTCAGCTCATTTATGCTTTTCTCTGGAACTTTACTGCCACTAAACCATTTTTTTGTTGCAGAAAATAGTGATCGACTCAAACCTTTCCTGGATATTAACTGGAAGAGAAAATTACAACGAAACAATGATGTTACTGAATTAACTGCAACATAAAGTATGAATTCCTTTTTTAATAGAAACAGTAAAAATGGTCAGTACATCCAGAATGCCGAAGCTCTGTCGAGGCTTGTGTACATAGTTTAAACGTGCAAGGTGGTACAAAAACTGACATAGTTAAAGCAGTACACCCCTTGCATGGATGTAATTATGCCAATATAGAAGAGCTTTCAGCAGTATAGTTTATTTCGTAAATGTACTCAGATTTAGAAAACTTCAAAGAATTCGATCCGTTCAACTACTTGTCATCTATTCTTGATTACAATATATAGTTCTTTTATCATCGTGTTTAGTCCCAAACATAGGTTGAGAGAACACGTTCATATCTGGGTTAGGCTTGATTTCAGGTTAGGTCTTGACTATACTAGGCTCTCAGGTAAAATTTCCCCATCGTTGCACAGTGTACAAGGCTCTCACAGCAACCAGTAGTTCTATACATGCCATGTTTATTGGTCAGCCCTGCTTTGAACAGGGTTAAATGCTGGTGGTTGCAGCTGCCTTTTCCAGACTAGTACTCCCACCTGTGGAGCTGCACCAGTAGGAAGTTTTCCGCAAAAGTTTAAACCTTTTCTAAAGCCAGGAGAGCTGGTTGTATTTTAAAGAATCCTTATTGAGGTTGCAGGAAAAAACCATCCCGATGTGTAGAAAGAATAGTAAATATGGCAGGCGACCAGCTTGGCTAAACAGTGAAATCCTTGCTGATCTTAAACGCAAAAAAGAAGCTTACAAGAAGTGGAAGATTGGACAAATGACCAGGGAGGAGTATAAAAATATTGCTCAGGCATGCAGGAGTGAAATCAGGAAGGCCAAATCACACTTGGAGTTGCAGCTAGCAAGAGATGTTAAGAGTAACAAGAAGGGTTTCTTCAGGTATGTTAGCAACAAGAAGAAAGTCAAGGAAAGTGTGGGCCCCTTACTGAATGAGGGAGGCAACCTAGTGACCGAGGATGTGGAAAAAGCTAATGTACTCAATGCTTTTTTTGCCTCTGTCTTCACGAACAAGGTCAGCTCCCAGACTGCTGCACTGGGCAGCACAGTATGGGGAGAAGGTGACCAGCCCTCTGTGGAGAAAGAAGTGGTTCGGGACTATTTAGAAAAACTGGACGAGCACAAGTCCATGGGGCCGGATGCGCTGCATCCGAGGGTGCTAAAGGAGTTGGCGGATGTGATTGCAGAGCCATTGGCCATTATCTTTGAAAACTCATGGCGATCGGGGGAGGTCCCGGATGACTGGAAAAAGGCTAATGTAGTGCCCATCTTTAAAAAAGGGAAGAAGGAGGATCCGGGGAACTACAGGCCAGTCAGCCTCACCTCAGTCCCTGGAAAAATCATGGAGCAGGTCCTCAAGGAATCAATTCTGAAGCACTTAGAGGAGAGGAAAGTGATCAGGAACAGTCAGCATGGATTCACCAAGGGCAAGTCATGCCTGACTAACCTAATTGCCTTCTATGAGGAGATAACTGGGTCTGTGGATGAGGGGAAAGCAGTGGATGTGTTATTCCTTGACTTTAGCAAAGCTTTTGATACGGTCTCCCACAGTATTCTTGCCGGCAAGTTAAAGAAGTATGGGCTGGATGAATGGACTATAAGGTGGATAGAAAGCTGGCTAGATCGTCGGGCTCAACGGGTAGTGATCAACGGCTCCATGTCTAGTTGGCAGCCGGTTTCAAGCGGAGTGCCCCAAGGGTCGGTCCTGGGGCCGGTTTTGTTCAATATCTTCATTAATGATCTGGAGGATGGCGTGGACTGCACTCTCAGCAAATTTGCAGATGACACTAAACTGGGAGGAGTGGTAGATACGCTGGAGGGTAGGGATAGGATACAGAGGGACCTAGACAAATTAGAGGATTGGGCCAAAAGAAACCTGATGAGGTTCAACAAGGACAAGTGCAGAGTCCTGCACTTAGGACGGAAGAATCCCATGCACTGTTACAGACTAGGGACCGAGTGGCTAGGCAGCAGTTCTGCAGAAAAGGACCTAGGGGTTACGGTGGACGAGAAGCTGGATATGAGTCAACAGTGTGCCCTTGTTGCCAAGAAGGCTAACGGCATTTTGGGCTGTATAAGTAGGGGCATTGCCAGCAGATCGAGGGACGTGATCGTTCCCCTCTATTCGACATTGGTGAGGCCTCACCTGGAGTACTGTGTCCAGTTTTGGGCCCCACACTACAAGAAGGATGTGGAAAAATTGGAAAGAGTCCAGCGGAGGGCAACAAAAATGATTAGGGGGCTGGAGCACATGAGTTATGAGGAGAGGCTGAGGGAACTGGGATTGTTTAGTCTGCAGAAGAGAAGAATGAGGGGGGATTTGATAGCTGCTTTCAACTACCTGAAAGGGGGTTCCAAAGAGGATGGATCTAGACTGTTCTCAGTGGTACCAGATGACAGAACAAGGAGTAATGGTCTCAAGTTGCAGTGGGGGAGGTTTAGATTGGATATTAGGAAAAACTTTTTCACTAGGAGGGTGGTGAAGCACTGGAATGGGTTACCTAGGGAGGTGGTGGAATCTCCTTCCTTAGAGGTTTTTAAGGTCAGGCTTGACAAAGCCCTGGCTGGGATGATTTAGTTGGGATTAGGTCCTGCTTTGAGCAGGGGGTTGGACTAGATGACCTCCTGAGGTCCCTTCCAACCCTGATATTCTATGATTCTAAATTGAAGGAAAGGTTTAGTTTGCTTGTTTCTTTTATGTGAAGTGAAGAGCATCACAGTTCCTTTCAAAAGCCTTAAAAAGTTTAAGTCTATTTTGTCTTACAAATAAAATACACTTTTTTAAATGTATGCCTTTGTCCGGCAATTCTGGAAGGAGGACTGGAGACACTGGATGTGGTTTAATTAGGCTGCAACTTTATTCCTAAATGTCTGGAGATAAAAATGTACAATGCAGGTAATTCCATAATCATTTACACACGTAGGGCTGCTGGCATCCCTCCTCCTCACCCCTCCTGGTCCACAACAAACCCACTGCTGGGATCTTGTCCCCACAACCCCTCGAATGACGGTTTGGGGGGGAGGGGGGGCTGACTCCCAGCTGTACCAGTCACAGGAACTCCAAACTCCCCACCACCACCATTTCCACAGGTTTAAAGAATACCTTCTTTAAATCTTTTTCCAATCCATTTTATCTGATCATCATATCCATTCTCTATGGAATACCTGCACTGGACACCTGCCCCATGCTTACATAAGGAGTTGCAAGACATCACAACCTACACCCCCTTTTGTTCTTTGCCCCCTTCAAGCCCCAACCCACTGTGGGGAAGGCAAAAAAAAATCCCACTTTACCGTGGCTGGTGGTGAGGGGAAAGATTCATTCTCCGCCCCCCGAGAAAGGAGCGACTACCTTAACACCCTCTGAAGATCATGATGAAAATCCTGTATTTCAACTACTTTCATGGTTGGGAATGGGGGTGCTGCTCAGCCTGCCCCAGTGAAAAGATGGCTTTCATTGCCCAGACATGGGCACAAATAGCTCCCCTTCCCCCCTTCCAGTCACCTGGAGAGGGGATAGGTCAGCATCCCCACACTGACCTGGAATAGGGCTGCCTTCATGTTGCAGGTAACAGGTTGGCTCTCTAGTCACCCTTAACGGGGGCAACACACCTTCTCCACTAAACCTGCCAAAGGTCCCCACCACATAATGTGCAGTGAGGTCATTCTGTGTATCATGAAATAACTCTTGAGCTTAATCATAGGACTTAAAGGGTTACAGAGTGCAAAAGAAGGATTTGGAGATGAGCAATATTTCTAAAGAAATTAAACTTAAAGAACAATACAATGGCATGGTTTAGCATTGAGACATCAGGAGTTACAAAGGTAAGATTGTACACTCCAACTCCTTGTGCAGATGCATTATGGCTTTTAGCTACTTGTGAAGTAGTTTGTGCTCATGTAACAGTATCCTAGGTTATGTGGGAGGAATCTTCAAGTACTTGTAGTCCTTATTGCAGGATGTAAGGGACTCCCAAGTATCTAAAAAACAAAAATGCAACCCTTTCTTCCTTCCCAGGAAGCAACATAAGTAACTTGATTACTATACGTACAGACCTTAATCTATTTGGTATTCATATGGTCTTCATCACCATAATATCTTTGCTCCTTTGAGAGAAAGAATTCTAAAGAGGAGGTGTGCATTTGGTTATCAAGGCAGTGAGATCTAGTCACTCTGATTTCTGAGAGTAACTTTCACACTCTAGGTTCAGCTCCTGTGGAAGTTCTGCCTCCTGCATGTGAGCTGCCTCCTATTGTTCAACACTGCCCATGTGCTATCATGGGAAGTAATGGATGCTGAAGGAGAAGCAACTTCTCAAGTAGCTAGATCCAATCCCGTGGAGACATTTGAATATCAGGAGAAGAGAGCAAGTACTTGAAAAAATGTGGTTACTGTAATTTATCTTAATAAGCAAGAAAGCTGCTGCACTTTGTCAGTTGTACATGTCCCTCTATTTCTGAGAGAGGTGGAATCACTACTAGGTAAGAGTTGAAAGGAAGCCTGGAAACCTCTGACCAGATCAAAGCAAACAGGAAGGGGCACAATATTCTGGCCAGTCACAGATGAAAGTAAATGGTTTTTGTTCATCATCGCTATTGAGCATTTGTTTGCATTGAGAAGTCAAAGTATCTCAGGGCTGAGGAAAAAAATACCTCAGTGTCTCACGGCTGAGGCATATGCCCTTGATAGTGGAGAAGTTACTGGCTTTGCTAAAGTAACTAAATTATATTACAGCTATGCTATCACCACAGTTGCTGGTGTACAAATAACTGTTTTGGCATGATTTTACATCAGGCCACAAGTTGAGTCACAGTTAAAATTTACAGGACTTAGTTTCAGTTCAAGTTGGATGAGGGGAAATAGTGTCTCTGTGATGCACTGCACAGTCCAAAATCAGATAAAGTGTTTTTAACCTAAAGAGTTAAACAGACCATTGGAAGTTATAGGTTAAAATATTTAAAAGCCTACTTTTATTATTTTTTCAAACATGCAGGTACCAAACACTGACATTACTATGAAAGCAATATGTTTTCATATTCATGTTTTAGTTATATACACCAACCACTACTAAATCAAATTTGATGGGGACATAAGACTGAATCATCAAATTTTTTTAAAAATAATTAATAGATATGGAGGGACATGACTTTTTATCTAAAATAGGGTTTTTTGGATATTCAGATCCATGCTACAAAAGATTCAGCGCACCACATTTATTAAGTAGGCAAAAATTGTTTTACTGAGCAACTTACCTGATCATTAAGCTGTCGAATTGTTTTCTCTATATGTGGCAAAAGCCCCCTAAACGTGAACTCCTGTATGAATTGTCTAATTCGATCATGATCTGTGAGCGTTAAACATGCACCATGAGGCGTCCCAGAACTTGTCTTCTTTGATTCATGCAGTGATGAAGTAGTCTTTATGTAATCAGTGCCATCAAAACTGCTACTAGTATCACTGAGATGATCCAGTTGAAGAGGGTGAGCCTTAAAGTTATTTGATAAACCATCTACTGAAAAATAAAAGGTTCTATTTCACTAGTTGTGCATTCAGTTATTTCCTGAAAACAAAAATTTAGATTTTAAGTAATCTTTACAAGCTTATGTTATAGCCTGTTACATATATGCTTACTTTAACTTCCCCTATCCAAAGCTTTGTTAAATGCATGTGTATGATTAGTTATTCACGTAATTAGTTGTGCCAACTTGTAAATGAAAGCTGTTCTCCTAAAACTGTGGATTGACCAGATTGTCAATAGAGCACATTGCACCAAGACCTAGAACCCTCTTGAAAGCTATAGCCATGATGGGAGGAGGAGGAGA
Organism: Platysternon megacephalum; assembly: GCA_003942145.1. Taxonomy (NCBI): domain Eukaryota; kingdom Metazoa; phylum Chordata; order Testudines; family Platysternidae; genus Platysternon; species Platysternon megacephalum. The sequence continues at coordinate 1,360,351 of QXTE01000280.1, read as the reverse complement.
GGGAGGAGCAAAGTGATTTAAAAACATAAGAATGTCCATACTGGGTCAGACCATCTAGCCCAGTATCCTGTCTTGACAGTGGTCAGTGTCAGATGCTTCAGAAGGAATGAACCGAACAAGTCAATTATCGAATGATCCATCCCCTGTAATCTAGTCCCAGCTTTCAGGAGTCAGAGATTTAGTGACATCTTTGGGTTGCGTGCCTGACCATCTTGGCTAATCGTCATTGATGGATCTAACTTCCCTGAACTTATCTAATTCTTTTTTTTAAAACTCAGTTATACTCTTGGCCTTCACAACATCCCCTAGAAACAAGTTCCACAAGTTGACTGGGCATTATGTTGGGTTATTTTAAACCTGCTGCCTATTAATTTCATCGGATGACCCCCTAGTTCTTGTGCAATGTGAGGGAGTAAATAAGAGTAAACTTCCTCATTCACTTTCTCCATACTATTCATGATGCCCCTTTGGTTGTCTCTATCATATGGTCCTTTTAGTCATCTCTCTTCTATTCTGAGAAGTCCCTATCTTTAATCTCTCCTCAAATGGAAGCCACTCCATACCCCTAATCATTTTGTTGCCCTTCTCTACACCTTTTTCAATTCTAATGTCTTTTTTGAGATGGGGAGACTGAACTGCACATATTATTCAAGGTGTGGGTGAGCCATGGATTTATATAGTGGCATTATGATATTTTCTGTCTTATTTATCTCTTTCTTAATGGTTCCTAACATTGTTAACTTTTTTGACCGTCACTGCACACAGAGCAGATGTTTTCAGAGAACTATCTCCAATGACACCAAGATCTCTTTCTTGAATGGTAACAGCTAATTTAGACCTCATTTTGTGTGGATACTTGGGATTACGTTTTCTAATCTGCATCACTTTGCACTTATCATTGAATTTTATCTGCCATTTTGTCATCCAGTCTCGTGATGTAATGCTTTGCTATCAGCTTTGGAATTAACTATCTTGAGTAATTTTCTATGATCTGCAAATGTTTCTGAATTTTAGTAGTTTGGTGAGGCATGATTTCCCTTTGTAAGTGTCATGTTTACTCTTCCCCAACTTATCTTATTCATCTAGTAGTAGGCATCCTTCAGTCTCAAGAGACCATGGGTATGCGCCCCTGAGAGATAAAGAATTTACTCCGTTGGTTTTATTGCAGCCACGAATGTGGCTGAAGAGACCCACAATCTCTGCCACATCTGTCACATTTAAAGGCGATGTTTCGAGCCTTTGGGCTCTGCCTTCTGCAAGCTCTTTTCTCCACTGCTTAGCTGAACTGTTTCCTCTCATAACTCCGGAGACCTTTGGTAAGCTCTTGTTTCCAAAGGCTGCGGTCTTGTGTGATCTTCCCATTTGTCCACATCCATGTCCATTTCTTTGAGGTCTCACTTGCAGACAGCCTTGAAACATGTCGGGCATCCTTTGGGTCTTTTTCCAGATGCCAATTTGCCATAGAGGAAATCCTTTGGGATGCGCCCATCACTCATTCGGCACACATGCCCAAGCCTCTGAGGAGTGTTTGCATGCTGGGTATGCTGGCCTGTTTGAGCACCTCAGTGTTGGTGACTCTGTCCCTCCAGGAGATTCCAAAGATTCAACAAAGGCAACACATATGAAAGCTGTTGAGCCTCTTTTCCTGATGAGAATATAACGACCACGTCTCGCTCCCATACAAAAGTGTGCTGATAACATATGCACAATAGACAGATCTTTGTGTGTTCTGTCAATTTGTTGTTTTGCCATACCCTCTTGTTCAGTCTAGACATTTTTGTGGTGACTTTTCCAAAGTAGATGTTGAGTTCCATTTCAAGTGAAAGGTTGACTGTGATAGTGGACCCCAGGTATGTGAACTCATTCACCACTTTAAGTTCATAATTGTTGATCTTGATGGAGGGTGCTTCCTCTACTCCTTGGCACATTATGTTAGTCTTTTTTAGGCTTATAGTAAGCCCAAAGTCTTGGCAGGCTTTGGAAAAACTGTCCATTAGGCTTTGAAGATGAACTTGTGTGGGTTGTCACTGCTGCGTCATTGGCAAAGAGGAGGTGTTGGATAAGAGCCTCTTAAGTCTTTGTTTTAGATCTGAGACTTACAAGATTGAACAGCTTTCCATCCGATCTTGTGTGCAAGTAGATCCCCTCAGTTGAGGAACCAAAAGCTTGTTTCAGTAGCAGGGAGAAGATCCCAAACAGAGTTGGGACAAGTACGCAACCTTGCTTAACTCCGCTACGAATCTGGAAAGCCTCAGAGACTGAGCCATTGTACTGGACTGTGCCGTACATGTTTTCATATATGTATTCATCTATGTGTCTGATAATTCTGTCCTTTACTATAGTTTGAACCAATTTGCCTGGTACAGAAATTAGGTTTATCAGCCTATAATTTCCAGGATAGCCTCTGGAGACACTTTTTTTAAAATCATTGTTACATTAGCCATCCTCCAGTCATCTGGTACAGAAGCGGATTTAAGTGATAGGCTACATATCACAGTTAGTAGTTCTGCAATTTCATATTTGAGTTCCTTCAGAACTCTTGGGTGAATGCCATGTGGTCCTGGTGACTTATGACTGTTTTAATGTATCAATTTGTTCCAAAACCACCTTTACTGACATCTCAATCTGGGACAGTTCCAAGCCATTCTGTTTAGGTAACAAAACTGAGGGTATGTGAATCTCCTTCATGTCCTCTGCAGTGAAGACTTATGCAAAGAATTAATTTAGCTTCTCCCCAATAACCTTGTTTGCTTTCCTTTAGCATCTTGATCGTTCAGTGGCCCCAGTGATTGTTTGGCAGGCTTCCTGCTTCTGATGTACTTAATTTTTTTGATGTTAGTTTGTGTGTTTGCTAGTTGCTCTTCAAATTCTTTTTTGGTCAGCTTAATTAAAAACTTTTACACCTGACCTGGCAGAATTTATGCTTTCTATTTTCTTCACTAGGATTTTACTCCAATTTTTAAAAGATGCTTTTTTTTTTTTTTTTTTTTTTTGGCCTCTAAGCACCTCTTGTAGTCTGTTGTTTGGCCATAGTGACATTTTTTTGGTCCTTTTGTTTGGTCCTTTTGTTTGGTTTTGTTAATTTGGGGTATACATTTAGTCTGAGCCTGTGTTATGGTGTTGTTAAAAATAGTCCCCATGCAGTTTGCAGGCATTTTAACCTTGTGACTGTTACTTTTAATTTTGTTTAACTAGCTTCCTCATTTTTTGTAGTTCCGCTTTTTGAAGTTAAAGGCTACTGTGGTGGGTTTCTTTGGCACTTTTCCCCCTACAAGGATGTTAAATGTAATTACATTATGGTTGCTATTACTAAGTGGTTCTTTATCTGGCAAAGATCAAACTCTGGCACTGAATTCTTACTAAAAGCAATTTTAGGATTTCTTGGAAGCATGGGACTCCGGGAAATGATTGTGTATTCTGCTCTCTTCTCAGTCTCCCAACGTCAAGAGAAAAAAAAGCTATGATACCAACTAAACCATCCACTCCCTCTTGGCACCAGATTCAGAGACATCCAGAAATTAGTATTTCAGCAAGGCCCTGAAGCTTATGATGACCCTGAATCTGCATTAGAAGCTTTAAGGGCTTTGTCCATAAGTATGGATTGGGACACAGTTCCCCAACTCTTCTGGACCTGGTTGAAGAATTTAAGGAAGGTGGAGCATCATATAGGTAAGTGTCCTTCACCAAAGCATCAGACACAAGAGGTCTAAGACTGGGAAGCTGTTCCAAGGTGGGCATCCAGATTTCTTTTTTCTTGAGTTAATCACAAGATTAGAGCAGCTTCTACAACCCAAGTTACTCAAAAAAGAGTCCACTTCCAGCCCCTTCCAATGGAACAAGGTTTTTTGTTTAGTTTTATTAACTCCTACTCTAATCCTGCTATTTACAAGAAGCCTGCTCTAAAAAAAGGAAACTGCCAACAAGCAGACATACTAGAGAAATTCCAGTGTGTTACAAGGTTAATGGATGAAAGAGGGTTCATGGGGGACATGCCTCTTTATATAACCTCACCAGGAATGCTCCATGATTGGAGGAGTCTAGCTAGTCCCTCAATGATCAGCGCTTGCCAGAAGGTTCCAGACTGTAGCACAACACATACCTCAAGCGCATGCACGGATAGCAAAAATACACAACAAATATTCTGAACTACAGAAAATTAACGTAACATTTAGAAGCTGAGAGAGGAATTGCTCTACTGGATCAACTCTGAGGACTTAATCTACTCCAACATCCTGTCTTCAACAGTGAACGACATCAGATGTTTCAAAAGAAGGTGTAAGAAACCCATAATAGGCAGATGTGTGATTATGAATGTGACTGCATGACAAGGAGCAGGGCTCAGCAGCCCTGGGGCTTGCTTCCAGTTTAGGTTTTCTGTTCCCTGAGCTCATGCTTCAGGCTTTCAGCCAGCCACCTGCGGGGTCAGAAAGGATCAGGGATGGCTATGGTGTAGATGGGGCATTGGCCAGGGAGGGCCTGGGCTCTGAGGTGGCATTGAGCATTCTCTCTCTCTCTCAAGTTCTTGTTCACATAGTCAGGATTTAGCTGACTGATGTATGTGGGGTCAGGAAGGAATTTTACCCCAGCTCAGATTAGCAGCGACCTTGGAGTTTTGGCTTTCTCTGCAGCTTGTGGGTGCGGGGCACTTGCCAGGATTATCTGGATCAGTGGTTCTCAACCTATTTACCATTGTGGACCGCATATGCGGCTCTCTATGTGTTATGGAGGGGTGCTAAGAGCCACTGAACCAAACTGTAAACCCCGTATATGAAGGGAACCACTTCAATCCAGGGGGTGCTGCCACACCCCTAGCACCTTTAGCTTCAACACCTATGGTGCTATGTGGGCCACATTCACAAAATACATAATACCAGTGCCCATGATATATAATACTTGGGAGAGGATATAGGGGGGATGAATCAACCAGTTACTGTACAATAGTCAGGATTGTTCTGGGCGGTTGATGACTGCAAGGTAATTGTGAATCCCTGAGCACAGTGCTTAAGGTGGCCTGGAAAAAGCACATGAGGGTGGGGGGATGGGCTGTCTATGATAATAAGCTGAAATAAATGTTCATGCACTTGGTAGGGCAGTGCTTAAAGTGCACCCCTCACTGACCCAACTCCATTTTTAATTCTTTTTTTTGCCAGGACTGTGACCCCTTGCGACTTTGCCCACTTTAAGCCTTGCCTGAGCTGCACCCACAAAACAGCTGCAGTGTCAACAGTGTGTCCTCCTCTGGACTGCTGTGCTGTAGTGCAGGGGCAGCATGCATGGCGTGTGGCACACAGCAGCTCTGTGCCCTCGGCGCCTCTGAGGCGGGGGCAGAGCCCTGCTGGAGGCTGCTTTGCTGTCTGTGTGTGGGTGAGCAGGCACTGACCTCCGGCTAACAGTAGTAACTATGGAGTAACTATGGGGGTGCAGCTGGGTTAGAGGGGGTTGCTCTAAGCCCAGCTCAGTGCACCAGGAGCATACACTCAGCCCCATGCGGGGCTCAACACTGGAGCACTGTCCAGGTCAGAGAGGGTCACTGTTTCAGAAGGCATTAGAGCCCTGTAGCAGAGATTGCACAGGAGGGGGAGAGGGCTCCTCCCCACCATGCCTGCTGTGGCTGCCTGGTTGGGGACACGTCTCTCCAAGCCTGCTCCCAGACAGTCGGGGCAGGGGTGATTCCACCCCCCAAGCCATGGGGGACTCTAGCTGGGAAGCCACCAGACATTTACACTCTGCACCAGCTGGTGCTTACAAATAATGGTTCACATTTTAAAGTAATGACTTACAGGGCAGTCTCCTGCTCTGGCTGTGAGCTCTGGGTCCAGACATGGCCAGCAGGGGACAGGCAGGTGGGTGCTATCTGCTGCAGCAGCCCAGGATGCACTGCAGCCCAGAACATGCTCATCCCCTCGAGAGGTGACACATCTGTGGCTAGTGGGAGGCATATGTCCCCATCCACGTCCTGTCCCCCCATTTCTCCAGGCACGGACGCCCAGAAGCAAGGAGGCAGCGCTCCCCCTGACAGCAGCAATCTTAGTGCATCCCTGCAGAGCATGGAGGAAGCAGTAGGCTGCTGGCTAATTGCCGCCTGAGCTCCTCCCCTGCCACAGGGGGCTGCTTCGCCTTTCCTGCTGGCAGGGAGTGCTCCAGCAGGACTCTGTGGCGCCATCTCCCCTCAGCCGGCCCTGGCCTGGCCCCTGCAGGGACCCAGGAGTGAAGCAATCAGTGTGGCAATCTTTGAATTTTTTTAGCACACAGCTGTGTGCTAACTGGCCTGCAAGCAGGCCATGGGTTGAGAAGCACTGATCTGGGTATATCTCAATCATTTCCCTGCCATTGAGGGGGCCTTGGGTACTGATGGACCTTGGTCCCTCCTAGTCTAGTCTCCAGTGGACTGTAATAGTTCGGTCTAATTTTGGTTGTTGGGTTCACAGTGGGCGATGCTGGGTGGCACCGGTGTCCTGTGATACAAAGGACATGTGACTAGATCATCTGGTGAACACTTCTGGTCTTAAACTTTATGACTACGCAATGTAAGCTGTCTCTCACACCACATTAGTTCCCATCCGGATTACTAATACTTAGAAAATGTCTAAAATCCTGATGCATGAGGTTTACTATCCCTTCCGCAAATTGTTATTGATAATTCTGAACATTCTTGATTTCCATGTAAGTCACCAATCCTTATTTGAATCTTGTTCTTGGGCTCCACAACTTCCTGAAACAGTGTGTTCCAGTTTAATTTCATATTGTATGAAAAAAGTATTTTATCGGTTTTAAATTTCTCACCTTTTAATTTCACTGAATGCCCCCTTGTTGTGTTCTAAGACAAGGAGAGCAGAAGTTCTCAATCTATCTTTTCCAGACTAGGCGTTATTGTATATAATTTCATGTCCCCTCTTACTTGTCTACTTTCTAAGGTAAACAATCCCAAACTTTTCACTCTTCTGATGTGAGTTTTTTCCAATGCTCTGTCATTCATCACACTTCTGACATCCCTCTAGATCTGCAATGTTCTTTTTGAGATGGGGTAACCAGTAAGGCATGCAGTAGTCCAGATGAGGCCACACCACCAATGTATATAAAGGCATAATATATTCTTCATATTCTTTACCATCCCATTCCTTGTGCAACTTAACATTTTGTTTTCTTTTATACTGAGACAAGACAAATGACATTTATATTTTACTTTACATTTACATGCCTACATTAACATTACAATTTTGAACAAAAATTAAAGTTACAAAAATACCTTGGATGTCATTATCTAAGCCATCTGATATTAAGTGGTCAGCATTCTTATTCGAAATTACAGTATATGGACCATCATCATAAGATTCCTACCAGGAAAAACAAAGAGCATTAGCACAGCCAGTTTTTAAAAAGCTGTTTGCAAATCATTAGCAATTCCTGTCAATTCTTCCCACAGAAGTTTGATTATTCAGATATTACATTTTAGGAAGCAGTGTCAAACCATATTTTAAATGGATGCTCCTCTTACAAGTTAGCTTTTCAACCGCTAACTCTTAAAGCTTTGAGAAATTGCCTGGAAGTGTGAAACAAAAGTCAGAGAATCAGGGGCAGATGAGAGGTTCAGAAAAGGTCCAAATTCATGACAGCTGGACCTCTCCAAGTTAGCTCATTAGAAAATCATCAGATATTTTAGAGATGTTATATCAAATAGAGCAGAGGAGGTAGAAACAACTTCAGCCTTCAGTGGCAGAGTGGCTTTGACAACAATTCCGTTAAATTTCAGGTGCCACCATATATTTAGCAGGAATGGGGGACTCCCCAATACACTTTAGTCAAAGACTTTCTAACAGTGAAGATAGAGCAGGGAAAGAGGTGTCACATCCCCAAAGGAGAGGAGATGTTTTCAGTGCAGGGATCCCTCTTCATCAGAGGTTCTTTGGCTGTAGAGATCTGCTTCTCAACAGACTTGTGACGAAGAGGATGCTAAATACTTCAGAGACTGACATGCACCGCTATTAAAAGTCCTGACATCAAAGGCAGATGCAACCAGTCTGATAGGGTCTAAGACCTCATCACTAAAGAAGCACTTACTTGTTTCCTCTTGGCCTCTTTTTGTTCACTCATTTCCTAAAACACTTTAAAAATCTTCAACTGAGAGGAAGAAAGTTAGCCTGAGGAAGCTTCGAGAAAACAAGCATGTGTAAAGCGCTTACGCTGTTAACTACCTGGAGCTGGAGGGCAAGAATAACTGGAGAAATTCACAAAGCGTAGAGGTTATTTCTCTTGGTGCTCAAGGATTCTACTATTCCAATAATCGATTTTATATATTTAAGTGGTACATAATCTTAATTTAGAGGACTTTTGCTTGACCTAGTGCCCTCAGAAACAAAAATAGTGTGTGTATGTGTGTGTGTGTGTGTGTGGTGGAGGGGGGGAGGGGGGGGGGAGAAGAGAGAGAGATAAATCAATCTTATGCTACTGTGTTTGGGAATACCTTGGTGAATGATCCATTAGGCACAATTCCACAGGAATAGCACTGCTTATACAGAGCCATGACAAAATTGCAGAAACAAAGTTAGCCAACATGATTACAATAGTCATTACAGTGTGGGTTTCAAACATTTTTGAACACATACCTGGTTTTGGATACTATTTTTCTGGAGATACTGACTCCAAGGATCTGGTATTTGTTCATCTGCTCCCCTGTTAGATCCTCGAGAATTTATTTTAAGTAAATAGCAACCCTGAGTTCCATATCTCTGTTTCATTTCTTCATATACTGAGTCAGCTCTGAAACGGAACATCTCAAATATAGTCAGTTTGTCTCAAACTGGAAGCAGCTTTCTTGAAGCACTTTCTTAAAAACAGTGTTCACATATTTCCTGTCAGACAAAAGTTGTAGAACAGAAGTGTAGTTTGCAAGTTTTCTACTGTATTTCTGCCACATAAATTGCTTGCAAATCTCACGTCAGCATCTACAAAACTCTTCCCAACAGCTGTGTCTGCTACTTTCCCAGGCACACTTTGTATAGTAGTTCACAACAGAGAGAGTGGAAGCCAACATAGCAGAACTCCATGCAGAAACACTTTACCCCTGGAAGGTGTGCAAAGGGAAACTGACTAGATGTAACTGCTACTATTTGGCAGTAACTGCTTATTCTCTACTAAGAAGGGGGTGGGAGAAATTAAGGTAACAAGAAAAGTTAGAAGCTAGAGAAGAGATCAGAAAGGAAAGAGATGACAGTAACAGACTAAAACAAGCAGAGGAGAAAAAAGTATGAAGGAAGGGATAAACTGATAGGATTAAGATAACAGTAGTCCTAATGATGGCATTTCTATTGAACTGTAGAAAAATTTAGGAGAAAAATACCAAATGTATTATAGTAACCCACTGGATTACCACATGAAACAATTTCTTTAAGTTAAAGCATTTAGGAATGCATAGCTGAAAAACGAGGACAGAGATGGGCTCATACCACCCTAACAATGGTAACGTCTCCTTATTTCCTAGCACCATTGTAGCTAACACCTTTAATCACTCTAAATTTGAGACAATGTTCTAACTAGACATTTTTCCTTTCTTAAACAAGCTAGAAATAATATATAATAGGGTAAGTGGTATTCAAGTCTGAGATGCCCAATATGCCCAAGATATTTACAGTATAATCTAACAACCTACAAAGATTTTAATTTTTAAAGCTACTTTAATTGATGCTAACGTGTATATTGGGGGAGAGGTGATTTGTTTTTTCCAAACAAAAAAATTTAACAGGTTGCAATACAAGATGCAGATGATTTTAAGATAATTCACTTTAGAAAGAAATTAACGACACTAGATATTGCCTACTTCATAAAACTGGAATTAGTTCTTTGTGTATTTCACATGCATATACAAAAAGAAGTTTGAGAGAAAATATTAAATAAGTAAATCTGCCTGGACCAGTCTCCATACTGGTCAATTATATTAAAATAGGCAACTGAATTTTTTGTACATGTGCGCACATGCACACACGTTAATTTCCAGAGTCAGCATTTCAGCAAAACAAGCTTTTCTGAATGTTCAGTAAAATCATAAGGTAAAAGACAAAAACCCACCTTTGTTCCTCTCCTGCACTTACATCATGTAGCAATACATAATATTTGAGTGTGTTTGGTATAAACCATTTTGGATATACATATTCACTGCTGTGCTGAATTCTATGCTGCTCTTGTGACAGCTTCAGAAATTGCTCCACAGGTTCAGGCTCACCAGAAGAAACTACAAGCATACCTGAATTCACATTAAGGATATGATCTCATCACAAATACCATCAATTCATGGTATCATAGCCTGCTTGCTTCACTACATTTAAGGTTACATCTATATTAATGGTTATATAATTATCCATTTTTGATTGCTGCAAAAGTGTATTTGCAGCAGAAATTTGGCCAAGCAATTTAAACAAGTAGATATTTATAACTTTAAAAAAAGTCAGCTGAATCAATGGTACATTATAATACTAGATAATACTTATTCCTGCCATGAATGCAGGGAACGGGACTAGCTGACTTCTCAAGGTCCCTTCCAGTTCTATGATTCTATCATTATAAATGGGGGGGAGGAAAGGGGAAATTGGTAGGAGCTTAATTTAAACTTGTCCAACTCATGACTTTTGTAATGGCATCCAGGTGCCACTTCTTAATATAACTATGTAAAGAAAATGACCTAATCACTGGTATTTTGGGGAAAGAACCAGTTCACAAGTAAAGCCAACAAGTGATTACGGTGAACATGTGTTTGTCCACATGCATGACATAGTAATAACTGAACTATATTCCAAAGAAATACATAATTTGTCTTAGAGGTAGGAATGAGAAAGGAAGAGAGAAGCTTGGTTAGTTTTTAAAAAAAAAGATTACCTGAGAGAGTGTCCCAAATCTAGTCTTAGTAAACATGCCAAGAAATCCTGAACTATTTTTTAAAAAGTACCCTAAATTTATTTGCCTAAACATATCATCTGATTTTCAGAAGTGCTGTATTTTAGGAGCCTAACTTTCTACTCTTAATTTTGAAAATATTTACTTCAGTTTCCAATATTATTAATCCAGCATTACATTGGCAAATTCAAACAGAATATCTGAACTTTCAAGTTTAAACAAGGCCTATACAATAACCATAAAGTCCAAGTTAAAGATAGCACACAGTATTATCAATACCAATGCCTTCTATGTGGGGCTGTTTGAGAAAAAACAAGATTTTTTTGGTGGCATTTTTAAAGAATCATGCAACACTTCTACAGCTTTGAACTTCTTGCCTTTTGTCTCAGACACATACTAAAGAATAATTTCTACAGTAATTAAAACCTCTTTGCTAGGACAGGTGCAGACTTTTTAAAACCACCTACAGACTTTTTAAAAGTGATATTAGAAATCATCATAGAATCCTCAGTGTGCATCCTGTTAACTCTCATTCAAACCAAAAGTAAAGATGAAAAAGATTTTGGAGTTTATCCCATGAAGTATGAAATCTGTTTAATAGCTCAACATAAAATCAAACTGGACAGTGGGGTAATACCCTAAACTTTTGTAGCGTCTCAGTTCTATGAAGATATATTGGCAATCTTACTTAAAAGCATATAGCTAGGGGAAGGAAAGGAGTTACTAGATATTTGTAACAGTATGTCAAGAGGAAAGTTTAGTGCTATACTAACTAGGTTAGTTGTATATGTACGTTAGTATTTGGAGGACATGAAAAAAAATGTGTCATCCAGAAAGAGTACAAAACTTAGACAAAAAGTCATGAACTTCACAATAAGCTAGACAAGAAAGTTGTTAGTTGTTGTAGTTCAGTTAACCTTTCAAGTGTTAAGTTACCTTATGCAGTACTGTCTTCTAGCTACAGAATGAAAATGGCCAGCATTGCTAGTTTTCACCACTGCTGTTTAGAACCGTGTAAACAGTGATATGGACACAATCAGGTCAATATCACTGCTGCTGTTTACAAAACACAACAGTGTACTAGTTTTCACTGAGGAGAGAGACTCAAAACTAGAAACTGGATCAGGATAGAGTAGCAGAGTCAAAACCAACTGTTGTAGCAGCAGGGAGCTCTGGAACTGGAAAAAAACCAAATAACCCAAAAAACACTTCTTGCCCTTACCAGCATGAGGGACTTTTGGGGAGGGACTGTGGCTTCAGATACCAATCACCAGAATTTTATATGACAATAGAATTGTGAAGCAGGGCTCAGGGATAACTCCCCAATAGAAATCTCAGAACCCTCGCCTTCCTCAGCTGTGGGGTGAGAAGAGCAGAGTGCATCTGACCTAGCCATTTCCACTTGAGAGTGGAACAGGATTTTCCCATCTTTTGTACCGTGAGTAACAGATTTGATTATCTGGTTATATAGACCAAGAGCACTTATTTACAGTAATAATTTATAACTCTCCTACATAATGCAGGCATTTTCTTCCTTTAGCAAGTGTGTGTAATTATATGTGCTAGAGGGATTGAGGAAGAGGAATTTATACAGAAGTAAAAGCATAGTGGCAATATCAATAGCTTTAAAGTTACACTCAAAACCCCCAAATTCCTTATATATTATGTTTCTGCAATGAAGAGTCAGCTGTAACATTCTGCCTCATTTAATTTTAGAGAGCCATAGTCAAGACTCAAAGGATACATGCTACATAGTGGTTTAGGAATTCATGATCTGATGCAGGCATGGACTGAAGAAAGCTCTCTCTGTAAGACTCAAACCATGGAGTAGTAGCTGAAAGATACAAACAAAGTTTATAAAAGTCTTAATGAGACTGGAAAATATACAGGAAGAAATAAATAACAACTTGGCAAATTCTAACAATTAATAGAGGCTAGATATGAATATGCAACTGTCCTCTTCTGATTTGTTTTTAAACCATATTTAACTCTAGATCTCTTAATTTATTGAAGAAGCAAAAATTAAGATTGCAGAGACTTTTTCCATTTAGGTTGTCAACCTTAGAACAGGGGTCATGGGCGTTGAGGGAAAGTGGGTTTAATCTGCATCCTCACCACTTTTTTGAAGTATTTTTAAACATTAACATCTTCCATATTTTCGGGTCATGTGGACTCAGCCAAGACTACAATAACCCCTCTTCAGCATCACTCATAGTCAAGACTCTGATTCCCTTAGCACAAGTGGTCAGATGTGCCTAAATTAGAATGTAGTACATCTGCTATAGCCATCTTCCATAGAATTGGAAACCAAACTGATTTTGGAATATATAGAGGGGAACTAGGATTACTGAATCCTTGTCTAAAAAGTCTTTCCAAGTATTGTGACTGCAATTTAGGTATCCCTCAAAACTTCTACAAAGAGACAGCCTAGTTCACAGAGCATGGACCTGGAAGCCAACTATTCTTGAATTCTAAATCTAGCTCTACCATTGACTGTGAGGTGTTGAACATGTCAATTAACCTCTTTGGTTCAGTTTCCCCATTTTACTGCAAGAATAATACTTGCTTGTCTCCCAGGAGTGGGGAGTAAATATTTCTACAGGGGTGAAAATGTGGAGCAGTACAGTGGTAATCTATTTCTGACATTATGACGCAGTACAATAAATTCTAAAAGGGAAACCAGAGCAAAGAAACAAAAATTGCAATTTATAAGTCAGAAAAAAACAAAGCTGACCCAGGAGTAAGGAAATACATTGACAGTGAAAGATCATGAAAATAGAAAAATTGTTACATTTTAGTTAAGTTGGCTAGAAGGGAGAAAAATCTCATTTCCAGCTACAGCTTCAAGTGTATGGTTCCAGTAATTTATAAAGTTTTGGAATACTCCCAATTTCACACATTAGGTAGAACTTTATACAAAGACAATGACACAAAGTGAAACCTTTACTTCAGTGTTTCTCAAACTTTTCCACCTCATATAATCACACACAAATTTAGGGACTTTCCCCACATATCTAGGCACAGATGAAAGGATGGTTGCCACTTCCCTGGACTTGTTCACAAATCCCAGATTGAGAACTCATGCCTTATGTAAAAAAGAATAATCACATTTATTTCCATGGAGATAGAATTTAAACAAGGATAATAATCTAAAAAATACCTACAAGTAGTAAAAAGGAATTTCCTAAATTCCATAAATGAAGAGTTAAAAGGAACTAAAGAGTGATATTCAAACAGATTATGTCAGAATACCAGATCAATTTTTCAACAGTTATTAAATCTCAAACAAATTACCGGTACTTTAATTGAGAACACTTTCTCTAAAGTGACTTGAAGTCAAATATGAAAAAAGCCCATAGGAAACAAATCCTACTTATTTTAGTGAACGGTGATTCAAAACAGGATAAATATTTTTTCTCATTGCCATGGGATGTTGTGATCGCTTGAAATATAACTGGGTTCAAAAAAGACCTATAAAAGTTCACAGAGGATAGGTCCATCAATGGCTATTGGCCAAGATGGTCAGAGGTGCAACCCCATGCTTGGGACAACCCTAAACCTCTGATTGCCAGAAGGGGAAGAGAGGGTGAATCATTCCAGTTGCCCTATTCTGTACCCTCCACCTGAAGCTCTGGTACTGGGCACTGTCGGAGACAGGATACTAGGCTAGATGGACCATTGGCCTGACCCAGTATGGCTGTTATGTTTTCTTTGTAAATATTACTAGTATTTCATAGATAACACTATATTTGCCATAGAGGTTCACAGAGTATCTTATTTCCTCACAGTGAATAAATTAATCTGCAAGCTTCTTTCTCCCCACTTCCAATAAGTGTATGCTGAGATGTCCATGATCCATTAGCTTTTCCAGTTATATCAATATAGCTGAAGTTCTTTTCACTATGTTATGTCAGGAAACAGAACAGGAAAGAAGCTGGTAGCATGCAGGTAAGGAGCTAGTGAGGAACAGTCAAACATTAGAGAGTCTCATTTAAATACAACACATGATGGCAAGCAACTCAATATTGACAAAAGGTATAAAGGGTTATATACTAATGCCAGAAGCCTAAATACTAAGATGGGTGAACTAGAGTGCTTGGCATTAAATGAGGATATTGATAGAAGCAGCGTTGTGGAAACTTGGTGGAATGAGGAAAATCAACAGGGTGTGGTAATATCAAGGTACAAAATATAGAGGAATGACAGTACGTCTTGCTGGTGGGAGAGTGGCACCATATGCCAAGAAAATCAGAGTCAATTAAAATAAAAATCTTGAGAATTAAACTGTACCACAGAATCTCTATGAATAGAAATTCCATGCTTAAACAACCAAAGTAGAGCAGTAAGAATATACTACCAACCTCCTGACCAGGATGGTGACGGTGACTGAAAAGCTTAGCAAGATTACAAAGGCTATAAAGGCAGAAAAAGCTATTATAATGGAGGATTTCAACTATCTTCATATTGACTGGGTATTTATCACCTCAGGAAGGGATGCAGAGATAAACTTTCTAGACACCATTGGTGACTGCTTCTTGGAGCAGCTAGTCCTGGAACCCAGAAAAGAAGAGGCAATTCTTGATTAAGTTCTAGGTGGGGCACAGGATCTGGTCCAAGAAGTGAATACAGCTGAACCACTCAGTAATAGTCATCATAAGGTAATTAAATTTAACACTTCTTGTCAGGGGGAAAAATACCAAAGAAACCCACCACAGTGCATTTTATCTTCAAAAAAGGAACCACACAAAAATGAGGAAGCTAGTTAAATGAAAATTAAAAGGAACAGTCACAAGGGTGAAATGCCTGGAAACTGCATGGAGACTATTTGAAATCAGATTAACAGAGGCTTAAACTAACCATATACCCCAAATAAAAAAACAGCAAAAACCAACAAAGTGCCACCATGGTTGGCCAGCAAAGTAAAAGAGGCAGTTAGAGGCCTCCTTTAGAAATTGGAAGTCAAATCCTAGTGATGAAAATAGAAAGCAGCATAAATTCTGCCAAGTCAAGTGTAAAACTATAATTAAGCAGGCCAAGAAAGAATTTGAAGAGCACCTACCTAAAGACAAAAACTAACAGCAACTTAAAAAAACCCACCATATCAGAAGCAGGAAAACTGCCGAGCAGTCAACTGGAGCCACTGGAAAAAATCAAGATGTTAAAAGGAGCTCTCAAGGAAGACAAGACCCTTGCAGAGATGCAAAGAATTCATTTAGCTTCGGTCTTCACTGTCGAGGATGTTGGAGAGATCCCCACACCCATGCCATTCTTGTTAGCAGATAAATCTAAGGAACTGTCCCAGATTGAGGTGTCAAAAGAGGTGGTGCTGGAACAAATTAATAAAACTAAACAGTAACAAGTCACAAGGACTAGATGGCATTTACCCAAGAGTTCTGAAGGAACTCGAATATGAAATTGAAGAACTACTAACTGTGGTATGTAACCAATCTCTTAAAATCAGCCTCTGTATCAGATAACTGGAGAATAGCTAATTTAACATCAAAAAAACTCCCGAGGCAATCTGGCAAATACAGGCCAGTAAGCCTAATTTCAGTATCAGGCAAACTGGTTGAAACTACAGGAAAGAAAAATAACAGATGCATAGATAAACATGATATGTAGGGGATATCAAGCTTTTTGTAAAGAGAAATTATGTCTCAATCAATCTATTTCTTTGAGGGTGTCAACAAGCAGTGGACAAGGGTGACCCAGTGGATATAGTGTACTTGGACTTTGAGAAAGCCTTTGACAATGTCCCTTACCAAAAGGTCTTAAGCAAACTAAGCAGTCATGGAATAAGTGGGAAGGTCATCTTATGGATCAATAACTGGTTAAAAGATAGGAAACAAAAGGGTAGGAATAAATGGTCAGTTTTGACAGTGGAGAAAAGTAAATAGCAGAATCCCCCAAGGATCTGTACTAGGACCAGTACTGTTCACCATATTCATAAATGATCTGGAAAAAGGGGCAAACAGTGAGGTGACAAAATTTACCAAATTATTCAGGATAGTTAAGTCCAAAGCTGACAGCAAAGATTTACAAAAGGATCACACTAAACTGGGTGCCTGGATAACACAATGGCAGACGAAATTCAACACTGATATGTGCAAAGTAATGCACATTGTTAAAAATAATCCCAACTATCCACACAAAATGATGGGGTCTAAATTAGCTGTTACCACTCAAGAAAGATCTTGGAGTCATCAGGGATAGTTCTTTGAAAACACTCAATGTGCAGCAGCAGTCAAAAAAGCTAACAATGTTAGAAACCATTAGGAATGGGATCACTAAAACAGAAAATAATATGTCGCTACATAAATCCATGGCTTGCCCACACCTTGAATACTGCATGCAGTTCAACTCGCCCCATCTCAAAAAAGATATATTGAATTGTAAAAGATGCAGAGAAGAGCAACAAAAATGATTAGGGTTATGGAACATCTTCCATATGAGAGATTAAGAGATTGGGACTGTTCATTTTTACAAAAGAGAAAACTATGGGGGCATATGATTGAGGTCTATAAAATCAGGATGGTATAGAGAAAGTGAATAGGGAAGTGTTATTGATCCTTTCACATTACACAAGAACTAGGGGTCATCCAACTAAACTAATAGGCAGCAGGGTTAAAAATAAACAAAGTAGTACTTCTTTCCACAACATACAGTCCACCTGTGGAACTTTACGCCAGGGGATGATGTGAAGGCCAAGAGTATAACTGAGTTCAAAAAACAATTAGATAAATTCATGGAGGATAGGTCCATCAATGACTATTAGCTCTGGGTGTCCCTAAACCTCTGACTGCCAGAAGTCAAGATTGGATAACGGGATGGATCACTTGAAATTGCCCTGTTCTGTTCACTCCCCCATGAAGCATCTGTACTGGCCACAGTCGGAAAACAGAATATTGGGCTATATCTACCACTGGTCTGACCCAGTATGGTAATTCTTATGTTCTTAAGAAAAATCCATACACCTCTACCCCGATATAACACGAATTCTGATATAATGCGGTAAAGCAGTGCTCCGGGGGGCGGGGGAGGGCTGCACACTCTGGCGGATCAAAGCAAGTTCGATATAACGCGGTTTCACCTATAACGCGGTAAGATTTTTTGGCTCCCAAGGACAGCGTTATATCGAGGTAGAGGTGTATGTAGTATCTCAGATTTTGATAATCTAAATGTGAATTTTTAAAAAGCAGATTGAGTGTTGCCCAGGTCCCCAGCAAACAAGACCATGCCTCTGTGCTTACATTTTGTTGTTAGTGTTTGCCACCACTGGAGAACAGGAGACCAGGAAGATCACTAGTGTATTCAGTATGCTAACGAACAATAAAACCTTACTCTAGAATTACATTCTTTTAGCCAGCCTAGGTGGCCTTTTAAAAAAAAATTCAATTGTATTCATATCCTTCCAGCGATATATTTTTGGCACATCTATTAAAAATTAATGAAATTCCGGAAAACCCAAGGCCACTCAGATAGTAAGACTAAAGCCCTGATCCTATAATTGACAGTGGATAGATGAACTATTGTGCAGAGCCCTATTGACTACAGGGGGCACAACATAGGTAGATTGCTATATGCTGTCAATTGCAGGATTGGGACCAAGCTCTGTAAAGATGTATGGTGCTGCAACTGGTTCAAATTTTATCAACTTCAAGGAAAAGTGATAATTTTGCAAGGCATTTGCCAAAGTTGGGTCAATAAAGGAATCCCAATTTAATTGCCAAGATGAATACAACTCTATTCTGACTTATGCACTTGATACTAGTTTCTCACAGTTTTACTAGAGGTGGCAGGAGCACAGAGATAAATACAGACTTCATATGTAGCTCCATCCAAGGTTCTCATATGAATCAGTTGGAGAATCAAAAGGTTGTCACGTTGACTAACCACCAGTTCTGATATATAGATGATTATGGGTAAAGAACCAAAAGAATTAGAAAGTTTTAATGAGGCTGCAGCATTGCCTCACAATTTAAATCAAAAACAGCTGAACTATGTGTTTTTTTCATCACTGGGGATAAAGAAAGATACGTATATTTCTATGGTAATTTGAGTTATATACAATTAAGTACAATATGTTCAGTCTACCTAGAATTCCTCCTTTACTTTCAAATGGCAGTGCAATGAAGAACAGTCCTTCCATCATTCTCCAGCTCCCAAAAAGTAACCCGTGTAATGTTATTGACAAAACAGCCATATTCTACCTCCTTCTCTCTTCAACCCACCCACCCTCCTCCTTGGGGCCTGGAACGAAAGTGATAAGAAACTGTATATAATAAACAACTTGTAAAGCATTTTATCAACCTTTCAAATGAACATTATATTCACGTACCTTTATGCCACCTCAACCAATTAAGGTAGCTTTATTTTTAATTACAAAAAAAGTTGTTAACATACTAATTTCAAGCTACTATGTTTAGCCTGAAGTCTAACAATATGCCTTATACCAACTTGTTGTACATATTTAAATTGGGAACCTTCAAATTGTACCACAATGTAGAAAACTATGTACATGTAATTTAAGCCAAATTAGCTTAAATATAATATACAGATTTCTTATTAAAATTTAGATATTTGCACACAGTTTATGGTTTGAGGAAAAACTGTAAATGAAGCCATATAATATTGTATATTTTAGATCTTCACCTCAGGTTAAACATAGTTTGTTATTAAAAGAAAGGATGAGGAAATGCTGGTTCTTGCAGGACTCGTTTCCTTTCCATACTTCGTATATACATCATATATATACAGAGATATATTCCACAATTCTAATATAGTTTTATAGTATACAAACCAACTCAGGTATAAATAGACAAAGGACAAGAGTCTGTGTATCACATTTCATTTCAAATTGTACTTTGAATTTCAAGAGCCTTCAGTTCTCAAGTACAGTGTAGCAGGTACTGGTGTCACAAGCATAATGGAAAGGGAAGACACTTGACAGCATCTCAGATTGGGACACTGCCACCCATAACTGAGTTCTCTCCCATTGCCCCAGGAAACAGTGGACAAAGCAAGGATATTTCCAGCTGTTTAATCACAATATACTGTATGCACTAACACACAGAGCGCTGAGCATCGAAAAGCATTTACAAAGCCATAACTGTAGTAGTAAATACCACAAATCTCTCTCTAAAACCAAATACTGGAAGGAAATTATTGATTTTTTAAACTGATTTTATGTAGAACTCTAGCCATGGTTTTAGAAAAAAAACGGACATTGCATCTGTCTAGATGTACGCAATACTGCCCAGTGTTGCATTTAAAATGCAGCACCAACCCTGTCCAATCCGCACTACAGTGCATGAGGTTTAGAGTACCAGTAACAAGCACACCTGAAAATTTAATTAAGGTAGCAAATACTGCTCAACAGCAAACATTTTCCATATGGAAATAAGTCATTTACTTTCTATTAGAAGACAAAGAAATGAGAGTTTAATTTATCCAAGTCTTACATACAGTTTGCTCATTGAGTAAAAGAAAAGTGCATATATCAAAAAGTACATATACCTGATGTTCTGGCACATTCAGGAGAAGGCATTTAGCACCCTTTGAAAAGGAAACTTCAATAGCAAACCTGATTTTTTTAATTGCAGGTGTAACTTCATTGTGTACAATCTTTAAGCTAAATATTTAAGATCACAGATCTAGTTATTTTTATAAATTATAATGAAGGCTACGATTTTTTCACGGAGCTCACGGAATCCGTGACTTCCAGTGACCTCCATGAATTCAGCCATGTTGGCCAGAAGCTGCAGGTTCCCGGGGTGGCGATCCCGCCCCCCGGAGCTCCCGGCCAACACAAGCAGTGTGGCCATAGCTCCTGGCCACCTTGGGCAGTGGGGCTCCCCTGCAGCTCCTGGCCACTGTGGATGGTGGGGGACCCCCAGAGCTCCTGGCTGCCGTGGGAGACCTGGGAGCCACCGCAGGGGTACCCCAAAGCTCTGAGCCACCGAGGGCAGCTGGGCCCCTGGAATTCCGAGCCACCTTCAAAGCTCCCTGCCAGCGTGGATGGAGCTCCAAGCCCCCAAAGGTGGGGGCCCCCAGAGCTTGGAAGGGTGCCCCACAGCTGCCCAACCTCTGCAGGCTATGTGGAGACCCTGCAGCCGGGCTCCCCATTTTGTCAGGGATATTTTTTGTAAAAGTCATGGACAGGTCACAGGCTTCCGTGAATTTTTCTTTATTGCCCATGACCTGTCCATGACTTTTACTAAAAATATCCATGACAAAACCTTAGCCTTAGTTATAACAGCATGTCATGTTATAAATTAACAAAGTAAAAGCCACCTCATTTCTTTGTAACAACAACTATTAACTAAGACAGAAGAGCTCTTATCAAGTTTTGTACTCTTGAGAATGAATCAAATCCACACAGAAAACTTCAATAGGATAAAGGAACTTTTACTGTATATCAATATTAGTATTAAGCTTATAAAATGAGCAATACTACTATTCACAGAATAATTGAGAAGAATAAAAAAGGGAAGTATTTTCATTTGAAATACTAGAACAGTCTGACAATGTACAATTCCATGTGGCCAAACAAGGGGGAGGGGAGGAGAACAATTTTTGTGTATCGTTAATTAGCAGCAAGAGTAGAAATATGGATAATAAAAGAAGAAAAATCATACAACCATCACCAACAATTTTTATTTTTGGAAAAAAATGAGGAACACACATCTATGCCAAAGAAAGTGTTGAACAGCTACAGCAGGATGGTAAGGAAAGGTGGACGAGGCACACGGAAAAGGAATAGATAAAGGGCAATTTGGCAAACCCGCACCAATCACAAAAAAAAATACCTGAATAAAACGTGGATGTGTTCAGTTCCATCAGTGTGTCTTTCCAATTATTGTACCAAGGAACACTAGCTTTAACTGAGCGATCTGATAGAGAAAACATGGTATTATTAAGCTAACCAGTGTCAGGTGCATATATACTATCTGCTCTTAGGTTTTGGTAATGTGAAAGAGTAAAGTACTGTACCACATCCGCCATCAGGGCCTGAAACAATTTGTCTCCTGAAAACTAAGTATTTCATGCTACAAGTTAGACATTTCACCATATGCTATCAGAGATCTTCATTTCTTGTGCACCCCAAACTCCCATTGATTTCAATGGACATTGGGGTTTGCACGTGAAGAATCAGAACCATACATTAAAAGGATTAAACATTTCTATTTGTCACAGTTTTTCCAGAGAGAGGAGACTATAACCTTAACCAGCTAATCCTTTGCCAAATTTCTCAGATTACGAAGACGACAGCTGTAACAGAAAAGGGATTAAGTAAGAGTAATGAACAGAACTAGTTACAAGTCAGCTAAATTGTATAATTAAGTTACAAGTCAGCTAAATTGTATAAATTGTATAATGCATCACAGTTCTCCAGGATAAAGTTTCTTAATTTTTAAGCTGTATTGCAGCTGATGGTCATTTCCTTGTTCTTTGCTATTAATAAAAAGATTTTAAAAACACCACGTAATTGAAATTTCAGACTGATACCTTGTGGTAAACTGATAAAGAACAGTTTCATCTACTACAAATAAGAACAGTGACTTAATTAAGAAAAGAGGCTAAAGTACTTTATGGTTATCACACCAAAAATAGTTACTATGGCCATGAGAAGCAGCTTCACAGGTTCTCACAGGTTTGCAATTAAACTCACAGCAATATTTAAAAAAAACAACATTCATATTAACTTGTTGAGGGAGAAGGTTGTGGAACACCACTTTGAGTATTTTTTTAAACAGCTTTCAGCACAGA
Source organism: Platysternon megacephalum (assembly GCA_003942145.1). Taxonomy (NCBI): domain Eukaryota; kingdom Metazoa; phylum Chordata; order Testudines; family Platysternidae; genus Platysternon; species Platysternon megacephalum. The sequence continues at coordinate 1,337,698 of QXTE01000280.1, read as the reverse complement.
GACCAGGAAGTCTGTCATGCCCTAACACAATGCAACAGATTTACATTGGCCAGCAAGAGCAGATATATCCTGGCAGTATACTGCTAGTTCCCCAGAGTGCCCTAAAACAGAAGAGTACAAAAGCACAGAAAACTAATAAAATTCAGTTTAACGATAGTATTCTAGGGGAGGCAGATTCATGCATCCAGAATATATGTCTCTCCCTATATATTGTCAGGGGGCTTCCTGACAAGGATGATTAGAAACAAGAAACTAAGTTTTGACAGAAAGAACAGAGGCAGGAAGAGAGAGAGAGAGAGAAAGAAACAGGATTCAGAATCGTAGATAACTGGACCCAGGTCACTATTTGCAGCATTACAGGAAAAACAGATATTCCAATGTTGCATTCAAATATACTCAACCTGAAAAAATGCAATGTTTGGAAGAAGATTATGGGAGACTTCCTCATGAATAATGCACTATGGTACATGCAAGATGGGAATTCCATATGCATCTAAATCTCCATATTTCTGAAGATTTTCACTATGTAAGGAAGACTTAAGCAACATCTTTCATAGGCAGCTAGAGACATGGAAACTGTGAAAGTGGCTCTACAAACTAATTGTTTCTGCAAGAAACAACCCATGAACACTGAAATTTAAGAAATTATTCACCAACATTTCATATCATGTTACAGGGTTTAGTTCTTTAAAACCGAAAGACGCCCTACAATATTAATGCTGATTTTCAGATATTCTAAAGAAACACTACAATAAAAGCTACTAATCCTCACAGAGTAACAAGCAGATATCAGAAGCTATTAATGGCTCACTAAGGTCCTAAATCCAGCAAAGGACTTCAGTGTATGCTGAACTTTTTAAGCACACAAGTAATTCAACAGGATATTCAGTGCTTGCTTCGGCAGCACATATACTAACATGCTTGCAGTTAAGCAAATGCTTTCCTGGATTATGGCCTTAACTTGGAGGAGTTCAGAATTGCCAATCACATCTCATGATATTTGGTATTTTCCTTAATGCTTCAGTTCCTGAAGTTTTGGGCAATGATATAAAAAGTTTAAACTTTCATTTAAAACTGTTTCTAACCATCAAAGCTGCAGCGAAGAATTTACACATGTCAATCTTAAAGGCTCAAAAACAAGAAGGCAAGCAAATCTTCCCCCCGCTTTCCAAAGTTTATTTTTAAAATCATGATTTTAAGAGCCTGGGGTTGGCAATACTGGAAGTTGCCAATCTAGTGAGGAGGAGTATAGAAAAAAAAAAAAAGTTAGTTACAGTTTCAAAATAGGACAGTACTATGGTGGCAGTGTTATGGGCTTGTTTTCACAGATTTAGATGCCCCAGATCAAGTACACTATATGCTTACATTTACACTCAGTAAAAAAATAATTTTCTATAATACAACAGTGCACAATGCCTTAAATATTTGATTTCAGAATGTAATTGGCAGCTTTATAAACTTGAAAGGTGGCAATAAAATCTGTTGGAAGAGTATTTGCCCAAAATAATTGGAGGATTTTTTTACATAGATAAAACTTTTCCTTGTCACAATTAACAATCCACAACGGATTTAATATTAAATCTAATCAACAAGCATTTTTAGCATTACATTAACATTTGGGATCAAGTTACATATGATGAAACAAGTTATTGAGTAAAAATTGTAATGTGTACTACAAAAGTACTTTAAATAAGCATCACAATATTAATAATTTAGCAGTAGTACTCAATCTTCAAGGAAACTGTATTAAGTAAAAATAAGCTGCAAATGTTTTGAAAATGTAGAAAACTCCAATTTAAGATACACTGGAATAAAATTAATATAAAAAAACACACAGAATAAGTCTTGTTACATACCACTTATGTTGAGATCATAATCTCCTGCAGTAATCACATTAGTTACTAATCCTTCAGCCGGTTGACTGACAGATACAACATCATTTAGAAGCTTCCGAATGCCTCCTGGCTGAGGTGAGTGGGTAATAATGTTGTTGACAGCAATTTTCAAGTTTTTAATTACGTGAAGCTGGTTGTTAGGATCTCTCATGTGAACTAAAAAAAAAAAAAGAAAAGGACTGTGTTAAACTGAGTATTTTATTGCAGCGCCTGTATTTTAGTTCTGGATGTATCAACATTTCTTTGACAAAAGATATTCAACATTTAAAGAGAACTTACATAACTAAAAAGATTGTTCCTGGGTTAAATTACAATTTTCTCCATGCCACCCTAGTTTCATGCTGGAATAAGACAGTCTTTAATACCAAAGTATTAAATGAAAATATATAGGCTAGGACCCCAATCCTTAAATGGACTTAGACCCGTGCCTGACTCTTTAGTTGGCTCAGTCCACCATTTAGGCACCACTGACATTTTCAAAGCCACAGTTCAGCTACTATCTAAATCCATAGATGCTTAAGCCCCCACCAGTCCGATACTAGCATTTATACCACCCCACAGTTAACAAGCAAGCCAAAGCTCTGGTGGCCCCAAAGTGGGATTCTCAAACTAAACAGAGAAACCACCACCTCACTAGAGGACCCAAACTCAAAAGTGTGCTCTAAATATGCCTAACACTGTTGCCTGCCAGCCCCCACTTCAGGAAGCCCAGATGCAGGCCATCAATAGATGGAAAAGCAGCAGAGCACCTGCACAAAAGACACAGGAGGGCACAGAAAAATGTAGGGCAAACACAAGAGTGGAATCAAGCATGAGCAGAAGACAGACATATAGTTTCAGCTGCAAGGACATGGAATACTGGATCAGTTGACCTGGCTTCGGTACCTAACTCTAGGAGAAGGTTCACAGTTGAGGATCCCAAGTGGAAGGAGTCACCTCTCTCAGGCCCATCAGCCAGGTGCACCAAGTCAGCCGCTCCTCAGCATTACTCCTGGCTAGCTCAAGAAGCTCCCCATTCAACTGTTCATCTTCTGAAAATCCCTTAATCAGGCACTGAGCTCTCCCCAGGCATTATATGGAAAAGGTAGGCACCTAGCTTGAGGCTAAAAATTCCACTGAGGAGCAGGCCACCTACGGGTTAGGTGTTGTAATGATGAGCAGAGCAACAGCCAAGTACATTTAAGGACCTGGATTCAGCTACCTCAATTCATTTTACTCCCACAACTCAAAGAAAACATTGGGCATGTGCACGTCAGTTGTAATGAGCGAGCACAATAGCTACACAGAAGCCAACAAGTTACAAAAGAATCCTCAATAAAAGCTAACCAAAAAGGCTCCGAGACTTGTTATGGAGCTCTCAGAATTATTTCAGTGGAAGCTCTAATAGCAAAGGTGACTATCCAGAGAGTTGTTTCACAAAATTAATATTTTCATAAACCAGAACAAAATAATTCAGAGATAAGACTATCACACTTCTGTTGTTATGCTTACAAACTCTCACAGCCTCTAATTACTGTCTCCTGTTACGTACTAGACATGCTGCAATACCTTGACAATAGGATAGGCAATTAGCTTACCTTCAATGGCTGAAGATTAACTATGAAAAAAGTAATGTTAATTTTGAATGTCTTTATGAACTAATTAGATGTCATTTAACCAAAGCCCAGAAACCTGGCTGTCTTAGCTTGATTTTAAAAAGAGACAAGCATAGCAAACTGCCAAGAAGTTCCACTCAACGGTGTGTCAAAAATACTAAGATGACAAACTGCCAGTGTCAAAAATAATACCAATAATTTTTTTATCATGTAGTTTGATAAAGTCAGGATTTTTTTCAAATGATTCTTGACAGGAATAGATTTCTTGTAAATGCTGTGACAAACCATGGCATATTCATCAGTTTCCCATTACTTTTTATTTAAAACCAAGATCCATTATTTAACCAAAATTGCAACAGTAGAAATATATTAACGTTAGATGTTTTACATTGCTCCTTTTTAAAACATATATTCTGTTCAATATCCAGTTTTAATTCCAACTTCCTATGCAGCTTTAACAAATGCATGGGCTATGGCTCTGAATCTAACAATTTTAGTTCTCAAATTGCACAAAACCTACTTCATAAATAAAATAAAACAAGACATTTTAAATCGCTTAAATTGTGTTCCCCTGAAAGGTTTTGCATAGATGCAAAAAAGTCATTTTCAGATTATTTTTTTTTTAATTTCCAAGAATCAAACATGGTTAAAAGCAAGATTTGTGAACAGGCAGTCAAAAACAATGTCTAAATGTCTTAATTAAAAACTTTCTGTGGGAGAGTCTACTGTTGTAACTAGATTTTTTAAACAATTAAGGCAGTGGTCCCCAACCTTTTTCGTCTGGCGAGCCACGGAGGACCGTGGCGGTGGACAAGCATTCGCCGAAATGCCGCCGACAAGCAGCAACATCAATAGGCGTCGACGCCGAAATGCCGCCCAGCGTCGACGCTTCTGGATGACGCTGCTTGTCAGAGGCATTTCGGCGGATGCTCGTCCACCGGCACACTTAGACACCCCGGCGGGCGCCATGGCACCCACAGGCACTGCATTGGAGACCCCTGAATTAAGGGAATCTAGGGTGTTATGTGCTGCCTTAATCCCTAACAGAACAAGAAAAATTTCAAGAGCTCCCAGGAAATTTTGGTCATGGAATGACATCGTAATAGGTCAGTTGACAACTGGCAGAGAAATCAAAGACGCTATATGTCAAAGAAAATAAGATAGTTACGGATTAGCAAGCCATTCCATGTTTAACTGACATACTACAAACAAGAGAATAGTTCATCAAAAAAGGTGTTAGACATTAAAAGTATATGTTCACTAGATAACTATCCTACTATTTAAAGAAAAATGGGTAGAAGGGAAAAAGTTGTAGATAAATTTTAAGTGTCCATGTGAAAGAGTTACATTTTAAGCAATATGGTTTATGAAAGCAGAAGTTCATGCTACCAGCACAGGTGGGTTTATGCTATCTTTTCCATGTGTGACTACTTGAGAGTAAAGAGTCTCTTCCCATTAAAGCTAACCCCCTCACTTTAGGACAGCCAGAAAAGAAAAAAAAAGTTACTAGATGTGAACTAGAGTTCATCATGACCAAGAAGAATGGTTCTTGAATTCTTGTCTATTCTTAACTTGAGGCCATTAGCAACACTCAAATCCATTAAGACCTCAGAATGAAGAGGAGAACCACTATATTATGCAATCACTGTAGGGACCATCTCAAGAAAGTGAACTAGAGTGAAGGTAATTGCCATAAATCCTAAATTTACCAGTTTCAATTACAAGAGCTAGAATATAGCTGTTACAGTTCCCTCCCATCACCCCAAAGGCATTAACATATGCAGGACTTCAAAAAACCTGCTGATGTGAAGAAAACATGGGGTTTTCTGTGTGATTTTTAAAAGCAAACAATTTTTCATGATTTTTCAGAATGCCTCACACAATCATCTTTAGTTGTCAAATAGGACAGAGACAAGGACACATTCACCAGCACTCTGTTCTCTACATTGGATCCAGCACTGGCTTGGAAGCCAATTTAAAGTTTAGCTCCTCAGTCCCTTCCATTAAACCCTAAATGGGCTGAGGTCTGGTAATCTCAGAGACCAGCTCTCTGAACCCTACTCTGGAGATGCAATCAACAGGAATGGGCTGATTGAACTTAGGGTATGCTTCATAGGACCCAAGTGCAAAGCTTTGTCCGTGGAATCATTGGGGAACTCACTCCCTAAAGCCAAGTCTTGGCATCTTAAGGACACATTGCATAGGAACACAGGAACTGCCACATAGGATCAGATCTGTGGTCTATTTACCCCAGTATCCTGCCTCCAACAGCAGTCAGCATCAGATACTCCAGAAGACAGCGCAAGAAAACTGGCAATAAGCAATATGTGGAGTAAGCTGCCCCCATGAAGGCCTTGCCCTAATCATTAAAGATTGGTTTAAACCATAAAACATAAGGTTTCATATTCCTTCCCAAGTGTTCCCAAGTTATGGACTGCCCCTGCACCACTTGGAGCCTGACCCTTCCAGTTAAATGTTGATAATGGAAGACAGCTATTCTTCCTTTGTGGGCATTCCTTGAACAAGAAATTCTATGTTCAGAGTATAGCAAGACACTACAATGTAAGTGCTTTAGAAATGTGATAACCCATTATATTTTCCACACTTAGTGAAGTTAATTTGGAGGAGGGGGAGCATGCACAGGGGAGAAATGGGTATACAGTTATCAAAAGAGTCTTCCTCTTTTAGTTAGCTCAACTCTGTTCACCCCAGAACCAAAGTGTCTCCTTTAGGAAGAACTTGGCAAAACTCCCAGGAGTTGAAGAATATATACAATGGCTGCACTTTAAACGTTTCTTCTGTTTTTAAATGCAGTGTAGTTGTAGCCGTGTCTGTCCCAGGATATTCAAGGGACAAGGTAGGTGAGGTAATATCTTTTCTTGGACCAACTTCTGTTGTTGAGAGAGACAAGCTTTCAAGCCACACAGAGTTCTTCTTCAGGTCTGTGATGCTGGGACTACCTTTCCCAGACCTGAAGAAGAGCTCTCTGTGGCTCGAAAGCTTGTCTCTATCAGCGGAAGTTGGCCCAAGAACAAGATTATCTCACCCACCTTATCTCTCCTCTGTTTTTAAAGATATTATTGGTGCCAGCAGAGCAAGAGAATCTTTCAAAATGGAAGAAACTAAGTAACACCTTTTTGCTGGTCTCTTAGAACCTACAGTGCCATTTATCTAAACCAGTGGTTCTCAAACTAGGGCCGCTGCTTGTTCGGGAAGCGGCCGGAACCTGGGGAAGGAGGGGCACTGGGGTGTGTGTGGCTGTTGCTTCAGGCACCGCCCTCAGCAGATCCCATTGGCCGCGGTTCCCTGTTCCCGGCCAATGGGAGCTGCTGGGGGCGGTGCCTGAAGCAACAGCCACACACACCCCTGCGCCCCCCCTTCCCCAGGTTTCGGCCGCTTCCCGGAGTGGCGCGGGGGCAGGGCAGGCAGGGAGCCTGCCCTGCCCCCAGTGCGCGTCGGGCCGGAGCCCGCCCCCCAAACCCCTCCTGCAGCCAAACCCCCTGCCCTGAGCCCCCTGCTGCACCCCGCACCCCTCCTGCAGCCCGACCCCCTGCCTTGAAACCCCACCGCACCCTGCAACCCAACCCCCTGCCATGAGCCCCCTGCTGCACCCCTCCTGCACCCCAACCCCCTGCGAGCCCCCTGCTGCACCCTGCACCCCGACCTCCTGCCCTGAACTCCCCGCCGCACCCCACACCCCTCCTGCATCCCAACCCCCTGCCCTGAGTCTCCTGCCGCACCCTGCAACCCGACCCACTTCCCTGAGCCCCCTGCTGCACCCCAACCCCCTGCCCTGAGCCCCCCGCTGCACCCTGCACCCCGACCCCCTGCCCTGAGCCCCCCGCCACACCCCGCACCCCTCCTGCACCCCAACCCCCAACCCCCTGCCCTGAGCCCCCTGCCATACCCTGCACCCTGACCCCCCGCCACACCCCACACCCCTCCTGCACCCCCTGGGGGCAGGGAGGGGGCGGAGTTCGGGTGGGGATTTCGGGGAAGGGGTTGGAATGGGGGCAGGGAAGGGGTGGGNGGGGGGGGGGGGGGGGGGGGGGGTCAGTAAATGCGGCCCTTGGGCCATTGTACTAGTCCTCATGTGGCCCTCGTGGTCATTTGAGTTTGAGACCCCTGGCATAGACAGAACTCTCCATTTGGCCACAGCTAAGTACCTGATATCACATTTTCTGCTCCCTGATTTATAGCTGCCTCTTGCTCTCCAGCTTGCCCCACAAGAGGGAGTTAACTATAGTGTGTATTCCCTGTATTTTCCATGAAACTAAAGCAGGAGTCAACTTGCAGCCAGAGCGTGCGGTCTGCTGAATTAAGATACAGCAGCCAAAGCCCAGAGAGCCAAGCCACTGGAAGTGGCTACAAGCTCTTCACTTCCCTGACACCCACAGGACGTTTGGAACCGGGCAGTCTGGACAATGGAGCCAAGGTGCCTGGAGAAAACATCCTCAAAAGTCATCAAATAAGTCTTCAACTCTGAGCCATAGTTGTATGTGTTTGGACGGAGGATTGAAGATATTTCACTCAGATAAAAATAAATTAACATTGCTTTGGAATTTAGTTCCACCTTGCCATGGAGTAAATAGGGCTGTTTATATAGACACCAACAAAAGTAGCAGGTAGTGACTGAAGTCACAAACACAGCATCTTTACATCACTGACTACAGAAAATAGCTGTCATTTAGAAGAATATGGAACATTTACAACTGGTACAAGAGGGAACCAAATCATGTCAAACCAGCACTGCTTCCTTCCTTGACTGGCCTACTGGATGAGGGAAGAAGTAGACGTGATATATCTTCATTTTAGTAAGCCTTTTGACATGGGCCTACGTGACATTCTCATAAGCAAACTAGGGAATGTGATCTAGATTAAATTACTATAAAGTGGATGTATAACTTGTTGAAAGACTGTACTCAAAACAGTAGCTATCAATGGTTCGCTGTCAAACTGGGAGGACGTATCTAGTGGGGTCTTGGAGTAGTCTGTCCTGGGTCCACTATTATTCAACAATTTCATCAATGACTTGGATAACGGAATGGAGAGTATGCTTATAAAATCTGCAGATGATACCAAGTTGGGAGGAGTTGCAAGCACTTAAGGAGGACAGGATTAGAATTCAAAATAACTGAAATAGGAGGATTGGTCTAAAATCGACAAGATGAAATTCAAAAAAGTACAAAGTACTACACTTAAGAAGAAAAAAATCAAATAGATACAAAATGGAGAATAGTTGGCAAGACAAAATAGTACTGCTGGCAAAGAGCTAGGGGCTAAAGGGCATTACAAGTTGACTATAAGCCAACCATGTGATGCTACTGTCAATATGGCTAATATCCTGGGATCTATTAACAGGATGCAGAAAGTTAAGAAATTAAATCTTTCTGCCTCTGACAGGTGTAAACAGATAGACATTGGGAAGAAACTTCCCCCATAGCAAAGTTTTTCCTTACTTGTCCACTACAACTTTTCCTGCAACTTTCCTGTCATATTTAAAACACAGGAGGTAACTGTCCCACACAGTCCTGTGTCTGGTTTTGTGCACAACATTTTAAGAAAGATGCAGACAAACTGGAGAGAGTCCAAAAGGACAGCAACGAAAAATGATAATATGTTTAGGAAACCTAACCTATGAGGAAAGGTTAAAAAACTGGGCATGTTTAGTCTAGAGAAAAGAAGACTGAGGGAAAACCTGATAATCTTCAACTATGGCTCCATCTACATTTGGAGCTGGGGGTGTGATTCTGAGCTCGACTAGATATGCTCATGCTAGCTCTCATCAAGCTAGCGTGCTAAAAACAGTAGTGTAGCCACTGTAGAATGGGCAGTGGCAGGCAGCGACACGGGCTAGTCACCCTGAGTACAAATCCATCTGGACCTTTGCGTACAATTTCGGGGAAGCTAGCCCTCCATTGCCACTTCGGCTGCACTACTATTTTTAGCAAGATATCTCAATAAGAGCTAGCATGAGCATGCCTACCCGAGCTAAGAATCACAGCCCCCAGCTCCAAGTATAGATGTAGCCTATGCTAAGGGCTATTATAAAGAGGACAACAAACAATTGTTCTCCATGTCCACTGAAGATAGGACAAGTAGTATCAGCCTAATCTGCAGCAAGGGAGAGTTAGAAAGTTCTTCCCTCTATCTAACCTAACCATGCGGACAGTTAAATACTGGAATAGGGTTCCAAGGGAGGTTCTGGAATTCCCATCTTAGAGATTTTAAAAACAGGTTAGATAAACCCCTGCCAGGAATGGTCTAGGTTTACTTGGGCCTGCCTCAGCCTGGGGGAGCTAGACTAGATGATCTCCTGAGGTCCGTTCCAGTCCTACATTTCTATGATTCGCATGTGACCCCACAGATTGCTTATACAGGGATGGAGGTTGATCCTTAAACCGCACATATTTCTTTTGGCTTTCTTAAGCAACAATCTGAGTAGTCAATTAAACCTGGAAAGTTGGCATGATTTTTATTTTAATGAAAGGTTGGCAAGAATTGTATCTATAATAAAAATGTTAACACATTTGGATATACGGTTTGGTCTTGAAGTATAGAGCAAGAAGTACTAGAAATTGTGATATGTATCAAGAGAGTTTTGTCATTATGTGTCCTTTAAAAAGAGAAGTTAATAAAGTTACGTCCACTAAATATGCAGAATAATAGACCAGGATGTCTCAAACCCAAGAGCAAATAAGGTCCAGAATGATCATTTAGTTTAGAAAGATTAAATGTAAATTTATCTCATACGAGTTTGATTTTCAATTTTGCCTATTGGCAACTGTGAGAAATTCAAAGGATAGCAGTGGGTTGGAGGAGGCCTACATTTGCTGCTCCTCTCCTTAAAAAAGGGCACACTTTTTAAACCTACTACTATTACAACACCTAAAATGGCTACAACTAAAGGACAATAGAAAAAAAAATATTTTGCACATTGTGTTTACTATGCACATTTTGTTTGTCAACCAGTCAACCAGATTCCTCTGTAGTTTGAGAGTTTTTCCATATTGCAACAAAAAGAGGGAGGAAATATTTTTGAAAGCAGAAAAATATGGTTGCAAACAAAGATTGGCAGGCGAATTCAGGGCAGGTGTAACACATGGAACTACTTTTAACATTTTAAATTGTTTAGATTTCAAGTTGGTAGAATCCACTGAAATCATACAATCATAGAATATCAGGGTTGGAAGGGACCTCAGGAGGTCATCTAGTCCAACCCCCTGCTCAAAGCAGGACCAATCCCCAGACAGATTTTTTCCCCAGATCCCTAAAATGGCCCTCTTAAGGATTGAACTCAGAACCCTGGGTTTAGCAGGCCAATGCTCAAACCACTGAGCTATCCCTCCCCCCTAAAATACTTATCTCATAGAACTGGAAGGGTCATTGAGTCCAGCCCCCTGCCTTCACTAGCAGGACCAAGTACTGATTTTGCCCCAGATCCCTAAGTAGCCCCCTCAAGGATTGAACTCACAACCCTGGGTTTAGCAGGCCAATGCTCAGACCGCTGAGCTATCCCTCAGTAACTCAGATGCAAGTCAAGAAGTATTTTGAGGAACTTGACTTGCTTGAACTGCTGTAATTTTTTGCCACCATAAGAAACTGACATAAAACTCAGTTCAGTTAATGCTGCTTAGAAAACAAACCAATATTAAATGCTGCAGAGCTACCTGTAATTCTCCTCATGAGCTGAACTTTAAAAAGACATTCAATTTAAAATCACTGTTCCTTTAAAACGGGCCTTGCCAGAAGTTTGCAGGAATGTACTTCAGTAAGTGGGATGTCAAACGTTCTGGGGAAAAACTTGACCAAGCGAGATTTCACTACACTGGCATTTAAAACAAAGAACTTCACGGGTTAATAACGCCCCCCGCGAAAAGAGAGTCACTTCTAAGCTGTGTGTACTGCTACGCCCCGGAGCAGCCCCACATCCAGGAGCTCTCCTCCCCCCACCCCCCGGGTCAGATAAGACTAACTGGGAATCGTCCCTCAAAAGCGAGTCGCCCCTTCCCCCGGCGTGACACGGTAGCGCGGCTCAGGGACACCTGCCCCGATCTGCATCTGTTCCCCGGCAACCGCTCGGGCCAAGGGCTGTGAGGGGCTCGTATCTCCTGGCCCCGGCCCGGGGGCGCACGGCGGCGTGGCGAGCAGGACAAGTACCATTCAGCCCGGCCCGCGGCAGCAGGCCGGGGTGGGAGCAGGACGCCCCCAGTACCCTCCCCACCCCCGGCCCTAGGGTGGGTGCAAGTGACAGCTCCCCTGCCCCGCCCCGCCCCGCCGGCTGCCATGTAAACAAGCCCCGTCCCACCCGCTGCCGGCACAGACCTTCCGAGGTGAGGCGGCAGAAGGGCTTCACCAGCTCGGAGAAGCCCAGGTTGTTCTTGCGGGTGAGTCTCTCCGCCTCCTCGCTGCACAGCGCGGCCACCAAGGGCACGAACGAGTCCTGGATGAACTCCTGCACCGACTGCACGCACTGGGCCATCGCCCCGCCGCAGGCCCCGCGCCGCTCCGCAGCCGCTCTCCCGCCCGGCCGCCGCCGCCGCCTCTTCCTGCCCCCTCAGCCCCGAACCGGATAACGCGCTCCGGCCGGGACAGGGCCGCACGCACCCCCAGCGCCACCAAATCTACCCCGCCGGCTCCTCAGCACTCGCCCAGAGCCGCCATATTGAGCCTGAACCGAGACTACAGCCCGATCCCGGCAGCCTCCGCGGCCGCTCACGTGATGGGGTGGAAGGTAGGGGCGGGGTCGTCAGCTGAGCGGAACGCCGGGGTCGGGAGTGGAACGGTGACGGCCCCGCGCGCAAAGCGAGACTTCTCGCCGCTGTGGGGCCACGCGTCACAGTCAGACGCTGCGCGCGTTCGTTCTCGGGGTACCAGCGCGGCTGAGTGCTCGTGCGCGCCCTCCTCTGTCACCCCGGCAGGGAGCTCCCCGTCCCCCATCGACCCCGGGGGGCGCGTTATCTCCTTACACAGCGCTCGGCCCCGGGTGCACCGTGTCCAGCCCCAACCAGCGGGGGCGGCCACAGTGCCCACCCAAATGCACAGCGTCTAACGTGCCAGGGGGCACTTGCCCAGCCAGATGTGCAGACCCCAACCTGGCGGGGGAGGGGGGAGGTCATCATGTTCAGCCAAAGGCACAGCCTTCAACCACCCAGGGGACTCCATGCAGGGCTGGCTTAACCTTTTGTAGGCCCGGTGCCAAACCTATTTGTGGGCTCCCATGGGGGCAGTGGAGCATGACATGGGGAGATTGGTCTCAGTAGCATTGGTCTCAGTCCCTGCTCCACCCAGCCCAGTGAGAGGGCACTATTTACAAATCGGCAGTTGCCAGATGCAGAATGGCTCGGCCACTCACCGGCCCTCTGCGGGACGACTGTCTGCCAGGCTGCGCTGCCAGTGCAGCCAGGGCTGGTCCCGGGGCAGTGAATTGCTCCTGCCCCTCGGGAGTGCCACGATCAGCCAGGCCAGGGACTGCCCTGGCCGGGCTCCCTCAGGACCCACTTGCCTGAGGGACTCAGCCAAGCCCCTCACACTGTCGTCCCCCACAAAGTGGCCAAGACTGGCCAGGCTTCTGCACCTATGCCAGGCGGCTCAGCTCCAGGGAGAGAAGGTGGGGCCCCACAGGAGATAGAAAGCAGAGACTGCCTGGAGACGGAGATGTGCTGGGGTCCGGCCGGGAGACAGAGAGAAGCCGGTGGGCGTGGCCAAGGGGTGGAGAGGAGCCCTCAGCTGGCCAGCAGGCAGGCTGAGAGGAGCAAGTGGTGGGCGGAAGGCAGGGGGAGGAGAGCCAGTGGGCTTGAGGGGTCTCAGGGCACAGTGCAAGCAGAGCAGGCCGAGGCCCCTTCTGAGCATAGCCCAGCTCCATGGCGCCACTGGCGCCATTGTAAACCTAGCACTGACTCCATGCCCAGCCAAATGCACTGACCCCAGCTCCCAGGGTTCAGGCAAACAGCCAGTTATGTACAATTCCTGTGCCAAGGAACATAATTCCCGAGACGCAAACAGCCCCAACGTGATTCATGCTACGCCAAGCGTCACACAGTACCCAGCCCCCAGGGGACAGTACACCGAGAGCAAACCAGGAAATCCCACAGAATATGTGGCTTTAAGAGGACACCACACTGAACCAAGCAGAACATCACAGAGATGATTGTCTCCAGAGGGCACAATGCAAAATTAAGCACTGTGACCCACAATGCTGACTGCTAGAACTTAGTGAAATTATTCAGCTGATGCTTTTTTGGCAAATAATGTACATTTGGTGACATCAAAACATTTTGCAAATTTGTGTTGATTTTGTCAACTGGTTTCAGTTAGAAAAACCTCAAAATCTAAACATTTTGATAGTTTGGTTCAAAACAACTTTTTGTTTCCAAATTTCCTTGAATTTTATTTTTAAAAAATCAAAAATGTTTTTAAATGGTCAACATCAAAACAAAACATTTCAGTTTTGTCTAAACAAAACTTTTCAGTCAACCGGAAACATTTTTTTTTAAACTTTTCAATTTGCGGGGGAAGGGGGAAATAATTAAAAATTGTTTTCTGTTTGACCTGAATTGCCAGAGAACCAAACTTCTGTTACTCACCTGGCTTTATTAAGAGCTTCAGAAACAAAGACTCACAGGGGAAGGAGGTTTTCTCTTTTGTGGGGAGAGGGGTACTCCATGGTAGTATTGCCGACTCTCATGCTTTTATTGCAAGTCACATGATATTTCATGTTTTTCATAAACCCCACTACTGGAGTCATATGATTACATGAGAATCTCAGCTTCCAAAGGCCATGTCTACACTATGGATGCTACAGCGGCATAGCTATGGTGCTGTAGCTATGCCAGTGTAACCCCATAGTGTAAACACAAACTACAGCAACAGAAGGGGTTTTTCCTTCACTGTAGGAACTCCACCTCACTGAGTGATGGTAGTTAGGCTGACAGAAGCATTCTTCTGTTAACCTAGCTACAGCTACACCAGAGGTTGGCATAGCTACAATGCTCAGGGGTGTGGATTTTTCACTTCCCTGGCTTCTGTAGCTATTTCAATCCAAGTTTTAAATATAGACCAGGCACGAGTGGCAGAAGGTCCCTAAAAGTCAGGGGGCCAACAGCGGCCAAACCATGGCCCCACTGCCCCACCCCTTCCCTCCGAGGCCCTGTCCCCGCACTCCCCATTCCCCTGAGGGCCTGCCCTTGCGCCGTTCCTTCTCCCCAAACTTCCGCCCTTGAACCGCCTCTCCCCCCAGGGCCCCGTTCCCACACCACCTCTCCCACCAAGACCTCGTCCCCCACTTGCTCCTCTTCCCCTGCTCCCCTTTCCCCCATTGCTCGCCCTTACGGACAGTAAAAAGGGGGGGGGCATAGCCCCCTGATGCCCCCCGTTCTGGCACCCCTGAGACCATGCCTAAATTTCACAGCAGCAACCTTACTTTCCACAGCAGTGTTCCTTTGTTTCCATCTTCCCTCAAAAACACACAGCTGTGGCTCATAGGTGAAAACACTCATTGACATCAATATTTTTGGTGATTGTTTCCAACCATGGTTATTTTTGAGGATGGGATTATTTTTCTGCTCACCAGGCAGCACTACTCCACTTCTTGAGCCTCAGCTCTTGTAGCCAGCTACAGCACTTATCTCCCTGGTTCCCCAAGGCTCAACATTTGTGCTGTTCTCCAGGCTACCTGGTTTGTACATTATCACTACACAGCCTACACTTCTTTCTTCTCCCCTACCTGGTTGGAAGCTGGACTCCAGTTCTTGATCTCTGGGTGGCAAACTTCTTGCTGTCTACCTCCATGGAATAGTGCAGGGAACATGCACTTTATCCAGTTTACTCTCACTGTGACTGTGGGGATAGCTGCAAGCAAGAGGCAGCTGTGAGCAGGACCCAGCAGAGAAAGGAGATAGAAAACAAAATGTCTGACACCTGACTGTAGCAAAATGCTGAATTCCATTAAATCTTGAGAAACTACCATATTCTATAGCCATAGAAGCGTGGTATCCACAGGACCCTGATTGAAATGAATAACTTCTCAGAACTATTGTTTCAAGCTCTCTGAACACACAGGTAGAGGACACTGCATTGGTTTACATTTGATTCATGTTTTGGGGGTTTTCTATGGCTGTGTCTACACTACACAGCCTATGCCACCATAGCCCCCTAGCATAGACACAGATAAAAACACTGATAGAAGGAGTTTTTCTGACAATGCAGGAACATCACCTCCTCAAACAATGTTAGCCATGTCAACAGAAGCACTCCTCTGTTGGCACAGCTGCACCTACACTGGGAGTTTTGTCGTCAGCTGTATCAGTCAGGGGTGTGGTTTATTTCACACCCCTAACCTACATAGCTATGCTGATATAAGTTTTTAGTATAGACCAAGCCTTTTTAACCATAAGAGCTAGAAACATAATTTAAAAACAAAAGGAAATCCCAGATACTGGAGATTCCACAGTGAGTGAATTGTGTAACAAATTCTATGGCCACAGATCCATGGAACGCCAGGAGCCCTGGTTAGGCTTACTACAGGTTCTGCGCGAGCAGTCCATGGTAGTATATATTGAGTACCACATAGTTATCTAATATTATATTGAAGTATTAATTTAATTTTATTGTAATACAGAACAATGCATCACATTCTGCACAAGGCTTTTTTACCTTTTTTAGACTAATCTTATTTTTGCAGTATTTATTCTTCATTACTCATAAATAAGATTTTGAAAAAAGCCAAGAGAATGTTAATTTTTTTATGAGGTGTGTCTTAATATTAATTACCAGTACAGAGTATCTAATTGTCTTCCCCAACAAATTCAAGTACAGAGTATCTAGTTGTCTTCCCCAACAAAATCACCCTCAATGTTCTCTGAACCTTTTCGCGCACTCCAGGTTTCACTGCAACTCCACCTCCTGCCTCAACTCAATTCTGCACCTTCTCCTCTGGGTGAAGGACTACTATAGTTCTTAGGTAAATTGGAACATTAAGAAAAACTATGAGATCACTGTATTATGTATTAAGAGCTCACTCCTGCAAGATGATGGGGCTAGAGTGCTCAGCATCTTGCAGGACTGATGGACCTGGCCCAAAGCCATTGAAGACAATGGAAAAATACTCTTTGACTTAACTGGGCTTGGATCAGGCTGTAATCCTGCAAAGATTTAGGGCTTGTCTACAAATGGAAATGGAAATGTACAGAAATAGTTATTCTGGAACAATTTTTCTGGAATACTTATTTCAATATAAGCCCTGATCTTATCCCAGACACCCACATTTTCACCTCTGTGGTGTGGTCTCCTGGCTTGTCTTAGAATGAGACAAAGGCTTTATTATGCTCTGGAGTTTTTGTTTCAAGCATTCACTTGTCTGCCTTTCTAATGGAAGTCAGATAGCCCAATCTTCAATGCACAGATTTGCTTCAGGGTGTTGTATCCCAGATTCACTGTCCCTTAACATGGTGCAGTCAAAAAAGGATTCAGATAAAACCACTTTATTTACAAGGCCAAAGGGGCACTGGATAGGACACATGCTATTATTATTAATTATTTGTATTATGGTAGCACCCAAAAGCCTCAGTCAGGATTGTGGCTCCATTGTACAAAGAAACAATCTCTGCTTTGAAGAGCTTACAATTTACAAGTGGGTGTGATAAATAGTAGGAGGAAAGGATAAAAAGGTAGGATAAGGGTAATAGTAATAAGTTAACATAGTTCCACAGCCTAGCTATAAAAATAATGGCTCTGAATCATTTAAAGTATGTTATTATTTATTATTATTATTAGGGAAGAGATGGGGTGAGAAAAATGGCAGGAAGAAGGAGGAAAAAAAGAAAGGGGAAGTGGGACATTGAGGGAGGAAGCTTGAGAGAGTAAATAAGAGTGAGAGGACAGATGGAAGGAAGGAAAGAAGCAGAAGGAAGAGATAGTGAGGCTGGCAGCCCAGAGAATGAGAGAGAGGGTTGTGGGAGATCAAAGCAAACAAACAACCAGCAGACAGAAAATCATGTCCAAAGTTCAAATTGTAAAAAGCAGGATACTGACATCATCGTGTCTTAAGGCACCTCACTCTTTATGCCACTTTTGCTCCCAGCAATCGCCCAGCAGACTATTGCTCCTGGAATTGACTCTGACCCTAGAAGTGTTGTGATTCTTTCCCCAGCCCATGCAGCCAGGCAATGGGGAGTGTGCTGGGACCTGACGCCCTTGAAGAAGTTCTTCCACAGCTCCAGAATGTTGTGCTTACTGTTGGACATGTTGATTGCAGAGAAAAATAAACTTAATCAAACTTGCAAACACTGGAATCTGCAAATGAACCCAATAGGTTCATTTGCAATTATTCATATATGAGCAGAAGCCAATTTATACATATACATGTTAGTGGTTACCCCAGGTGCTTGGAAATTTACACCATAGACTCCCTATTCCCTGGGATCCTAAAAGCCAAAGTTGAGCTTTGGTTTATTTCAAGCTCCTGGAAGTGCACAATCACAGAGGGGTTGTCTTGACTAAGAAAAGTGGTCACACTTAAACAAATTCTATGTAATACAGTACAAGACCATTTTGCAAACAAATTTCGTCACCTACATGCAGCTGTAATCAGAAACTAGGGAGCTCTTGAGATCCCATAGCTGTGTTTTTGTTTTAAACACCTGGCTCCACTGCAGTCAATGGCAAACTCCCATTGATTTTATCCCTGATGCTCTTGAATTCCAATTACTGTTTCTACAGTAGATGGTGCTATTGACTATTGGCATCCGGATTGCCAACAGCTCTAATTCCTGAATATACACAAAGTGTGAAGCTTATTGTTTAAAAAATCTGAGTCAGTTTAAAAATAGTAAATGACAGTCTTTGCACCAAAGAGTTTATGGATGAAAAGATAGGACATAAGAGGTGGATGGCACAAACAAGCAGGTGGGGGAGTGGACGGGATAAAATATAATAGGGTTTTTAGCAGAGTAGCCATGTGCACAAATCTTAACCAACCAACTTGTCCAACTATTATCAAGTGACAGTTTTTTGTAACCATTATGGCAGGGGTGAGTTTTAAGAACAATATTGCAGCAGGAACACGAAAACGTAGGAAGGAGAGAGCATGGACATGTAAAATCCTGATGTGATGATCAGTTCCAGCCTAGCATTCTTAAAACCAAGTTATGCACACTGCTACCCTATTTGGTACAGACAGACAATAGAGGAAAGTTTAGAAGTAATCATTTGCTCAAGTTTCATGAAATTAATAAGAACCATATGGATTAAATTTCTGATTTAAAACCAGATTACACCACCTCTTATAGCACCTAGGTTTTTGTTCCCAGAGTCAATGGAAAAAACAAAAGATTCTAACAATACTTCTGTTATCCATGCTAGCCATGTTGTTAAATCCCCTGAAATATTGAATGTATAAATATTTGCTATTAAGTTAATATTTTAGTAATATTTTTGGAGTTAAATGGCAATGTGCTGGAATACTTGGTTAGAGCAACTTTTAAATGTATTTTAATAGTAAATTTGATCAATTTCTTTTCTTATATAAAAAGAGGGTTAACATTATTGGAGGTTTCCAGCTGTTGTTATTGCAGGTGGTATTGCTAGTTCCGCTTATCAGAACATATAAGCAATTTACTTTTGAAAAAATAAACAGCAGATGCACTTCTCTTTAGCAATAGCATAAGAACAGGGCCGCCCAGAGGTGGGGGCAAAAGGGGCAGTTTTCCCCAGGCCCCCATTTGAGAGGCCAACCAAAGCAAGTAAGGCTGGTTGCAGCGCCACTCAGGCTTGGCCCTACCACCTCTTCATTATGGCTGCGGGGCCTAATTTGAGTGATGCTGCGACCTGGTGCACGGGGTCGCAGACAGTGCCACTCAGATATGGTGCTGTGAGCCTGTGCACCAGGTCCAACACCCAAAGTAGAGAGCTGGGCCCAACTCCGCAGGACAGGAGTTGCCGCTGCAGGGGGAATTTGAGGTGGGCTTGTTCCCCCAAACCCTCATCCTTCTCAGGTCCTCCCTTTAGTGTTTTTGCACCCTTGGTGTTTGAGGGAGCGGATTGTTTGTTTTCGGTTGGTTGGTTGGTTGGTTGGTTTTGAAGGGTGGCGGGCCTTAGTTACAGATTTTGCCCCAGGCATCCAAAAACCTCTGTGAGGCCCTGAATAAGAGTAGAGTCTATTCTACGTAGATCTCCCTAGCTCACTAAGAATTATTTTCTTAGGTTATAGTCACACAAACAAAACCTTACCTGGTACAAAAACATTACAATAATTATTTTTCAGGCTATTAATATTAAAAATGTCTTGAAAAAATGGAATCTGAGTTCTTTATTTCTCTCCAGATATTGCTCAGAGGAGTAAAGTTAATCTAGAATTTCCTGTCTTCTGCATGATTAAAATCTCAGCTCTAACATTGCACTGACAGTTTTTTTTAACCACATTCAAATAATTCAAAAAAGTCCAAACAGAATTTTACTAAACATTTTAAGGAATTCATTCCTTGGCTCACAAGTGAGACATTTCATTGCAAAAGGTATTTTAGTACATTATAAGTGACTGAAAACAGGCAACAGAAATGCCATCTTAAACTTTAATACAGCATAACAGTAGCAATGGTATAATAGACAGCATCCATCTACTGTACCACATGCCAAACAAAAAAATTAAAATAACAAATAAACAAGATAAACTAGGAAACCTGTTTATATTGCATTCTAGCAGATTTGAAAAGTTACAGTATGAACTTACCATTTTTGCCACTCAGATTTTAATGATGCGAATTTGCAGTGCTGCTGGAAAAGTAACATTTAAACTCCCCAAAGTACCATAAATATATCCGTGCCAGCAAAAAACAGTATTCAAGATATGCTTTTTCCTACCAATGTCATGATCCAACATTCCCTTAAAAAAACAATTCACAATAATCAGTAATACTGAGCAAGAATCTTAAAATTGTTGCCAAAGAGGAAACCAATTAACTTTGCCAATATACAAATATTTCTGAATCATAATTGAATTACTAGCCCTTGAAATGCCCATCTGTGCCTGTATAATGCGCACTTCTGTAGAACTATAAAAACACTTTAAATCCATGATGATCAAGGAGAGTGTCAGCTGGTTGCTGTGGAACATGTAGAATGGCTTAATGACATCTTAAATACAACAGATACACATTCTATGCACCTTTTTATTGGGGACTGACCCCAGGATCTATTAAAGGTTGGACACTGAAGTTGGAAGGTAATTGGGAGAAAGTACTCTGACTTTTGACAGGAGTGTTTGGGGAAAACTGAAATAGTCCAAATATCCTTTTAAAAGGTTGGAGAATTAATAGTCCTCTCACCCCTACTACTTCCTAAAGGGGGGCGGGGGAGCTAGCCAATGGGGTTTCCACAAATTATCTCAGTAGACAGCCAAAGGATGTCTCCTCTCAGGTGATCCAAAAGATTGTAAATCAGCTGGTAAGACAATATAAAGCAGGTTACAACTTTGTTTAATTAGAACTATTACACTTTGCTTTATTTATTGTCAAGTCTTTTTCCTGTACACAAAAAGTATTTTTTAATTCTGTAATATATTTCCCTCCTGATTTTCCACTTGTTTTGTTAAGCTCATAGGGCTAAATTCTGATCCTAGTTACACCAGAAGTGAATTATCTTAATATACTATTCCTGGATACTTGCTATTACTATAGGTCATCTATATGGATACAGTCCATAGCTGGAAGAGGGAAGTGGGGTGTGAACGAAGAGGAGCATGGCCAGAGCATTCCTGGCTCCATCCCCTTCCAGCCAGCATAAATACCTTTGGGGGGCCATTACCACTGGTAATGGAGCAGTCCAAATAATTCTGTCTTGTGCTAGAGGATCAAACCAAGCTCTGGCAGTCTTGGTTCCCAGATCGAAGAAGCAAAAATATGGCATAAAAGCACTTCTTCCCCCACTCCTTGTGTCATGTGCCAGCTGCAGCGCAGCCAAACCTATCAGGGCCAATGTCTCAAGTATTTCTCTAATTTTTTTTTTTTAAGTTTTAAAGTATGCACCTACCTAGATCATGTCAGAAATTTTCTAACAGAACATTTTTCTTTCAGAAAATTTGTCAAAAATCAAACTATTCCCCAGGAATATGCCAATTTTGATCAAATTTAGTTTTAAAAAAATTGAAACAAACCTTTTTGGAAGGGAACATTTTGATTTTATGTTTTGAAATGACCTTTTGTTTTGAAATTTATTTTATAATACATTGTAAATTATAATATGAAATACAAAACATACAACAAATAAAATTACAAAAATTAAAAATAAGTCCTCGCTGAAACAAAACACTTTTATCAAAAAAGGTTTTTTGAACATTTTGTTTTGTGGGAAGTTGTGAAATTTCTGCTTTTCGTTCCATTTCACAACAAACGTTGTTGTTTTTCAAAGTGTTGGACTCTCCTACAGAATGGAAATTCCAGTTGCCAACCAGCTCTATACCTACCATTTCACTCAAGTCCCTGCACTCTCTTGAGCCAGGATTGCCTCTCCCTTTAGAAATGGAGCACACTCTGGGAAAGGAAAACCTAGAATTATTCAACTGAAGGTAGAGTTGTCACATTCTTTGAATGAGCAATGATTCTGTCCCCAGAACTCCCAGATGCCTTGACACACATGCAGATTCTGGCGGGTCCAGAGAAGACCAGGGCAATCCACACAGAGGCCTGATGCCAACTCTGGGGTCTCCTGACCCCCATCCCCCCAGTTCTCTGACAGCACACCTCCTGTAGAGCATGCTGCCAGGAATCCCCAGCTAGCAGCTGCCACAGACCCCCATTTTCAAGGGAAATTTCACATTGTAATGTGCACTGGAGAGGGGGCGTGGAAAATGTATTGCAGCCTCAGACATGCATTCTCATACAGAAACAGAGACAAAATTAATTAAATGAATCAGTTAAAAATAATTTGCTCAGCTCTACTTCAAACTGATCAGGGTAACCAGGGAATTAGCACAACACCAGATGCTGCTGATTGCACAATAGTAAGTGAGGATGAACAGAAAGTCCAGGAGCCTAGGCTAAGGAACATGGAATTACTGACTCACAGAGAAGATGTGGATGGAATAATGTATGAATGGAGCTACTGTATGAAGGGTGGTGGCATAAAGTAAGAGTTGGACTAGAGTTTTTATAGATAGGACAATCAGAGGAGAAGCTCATGATTTCAGATTGAGCTAAGAACAAGTGGAGTGAATGGCATATCTGGTTGATGTGGGAAGTGAGAGAAAGATGATTCAATCTGGAGTAACAGTAGCAGCTGAGGTAGTAATTCCAATTATGGAGAGATTCAGAGATACAGCTGTCTTATTAAAAAAAAAATGGACAGAAATGAAAACACAGAACAAGGAAGGTTTTACTATTATTTGTCTGCAAAATAATTACTTCCACACATGTTGATAAACCAGAAATATTAAAATTCCAGGGTATTTTTTTCCAGTTATTCTTGTGGCACTTTCTCATACAAAACAAAGACAAATTTGGGGTTATCAATAATTTTATAAATCAGTGACACAAGCTTTGGATTGTAATGCGCTCTTAATAGTCCAGGTATAAAACAAATGCTTGTAGTCAGACAAGTTCTTTAAAAATTATCACTTTATCTAGCTTCTCCATTAAGCAGATAAAAGGGCTTAAACCATTACTGCTATTAATGAACAAGCCATATACATTAAAGATTACAGTTATTCCAGGAAATTAGTGAAGAACTGGCTACGTGGCAACAGCACATTGTCAGTGGGAAGTATTTGTCTACCCAAGATTACCTTATCCGATTACTTAATTGTATTCTTTAGTTGTAAAATGTTACTCAGTATAATGGTTAAAGTTGTTAAAAATTTAGAGAGATGAGCTGAAGTAACATCCTTGTTATAGCTGCTTCCTTATGCAACAGGTCTTTCCTAGAGTGTTCTTTCCTATAATATATTCTACTAAAGCAAACCAGGTAAAATAGGTGAACCGTCATCATGCAAACAAGCTTACTGAAGACTGAATTCACATTTCAAGGAGACAACCACATAATCTGTATTCTGTTCTGATGCCTGTGCAGCACCTGGCTGTGTCCTTCTTTTGGGGGTGGGGAATATTTGCTTTTTGTGACTTGTGTAAACTGCAGGAAAGTGATTTGAGGAAATCCCCCAAGGTATTAGTATACACCTCTACCCCGATATAATGCTGTCCTCGGGAACCAAAAAATCTTACCGCATTATAGGTGAAACCGCGTTATATCGAACTTGCTTTGATCCGCTGGACTGCGCAGCCCCGCCCCCCTGGAGCACTGCTTTGCCGTGTTATATTCGAATCCGTGTTATATCGGGTCATGTTATATCGGGGTAGAGGTGTATTTAATTGTGATTATGCAGCTGGCAATAAGGAGAGACAGCTCAGTGTGTCCACTGTGATCTCAGTCAACTCAGGAGCAGTTACTCCCTGGATCAGTATTGCTATACAGATCACATAGTCTTATAAGAGAATATGAATATAAGTCCTGATTTGGACATGTAGCAGATATAAAGAAAATTGAGTTTGTTCGTTTGTTTTTTGTTTTTGTCAGGGAGGGGTAAGGTACTGTGATGTTCTGATTTCTTCTTCGCTTTCATATTGGGACAGCATTAAATTTATGAGGTTACCTTCTGTGGGAGTGCCACCTTAACTCTGCATCTCCCTGTTTTCAAACACTTCCTCTTTGGTTTTCTTTGTAATTTTACCTTTTTAAAGGTATATTTCAGGACCTTAACTCTGAATTTCCCAGTTTACCAGCACTTGAGATTGGCCAAGAATTCAAAATGAATCCCTCCCAAAATTCAAAGGGGCTCCATTTCAAGATTCTGGTTTTGACCCACCTCTAATTTTTATTATAATAAAAATAAATAGAAGTAGAAATGTACCTATGTTTTGCCCCAAAGTGTTAATTTAGCTCTGATGCATCAATTCAGATTATTTATAATTTAGATTTTAAGGCCAGAAGGTACCATTAGATGATCTAATCTGACCTATAATACAGCTGTAGACTTTCATCCAGTAAATCTCACATTGAGCCCAATAACTTGTGTTTGACTAAAGCATATCTTACACAAAGGCATCCAATCTTCATTTGAAGATTTCAAGCAATGGAGACTCCATCACTTACCTTGGTAGTTTGTTATTTCTAATTTATATTTGTCAGGCTTTAACTTCCAGCCACTTCAAGTTGCATCTTTCTCTGGTAGATTAAAGAGCCTGTTTTTCCTTCTTATGAACATACTTATACGTGGTGATCAAGTCAGCTCTTGATCTTCTTTCTGATAAACAGATTAAGCTCCTTAAGTCTTTCACCATAAGGCATTTTCTCCAGTCCTTGAATCATTTTGTGGCTCTTCTATGCACTCTCTCCAATTTTTCAAATCTTTTTACAAATGTGGATACCTGAACTAGATGCAGTATTCCAGTATCAGTCTCACCAATGCCACATACAAAGGTAAAACCACCTCCCTTCTATATAAGGAACACATTAGCCCTTTTTGGCACAGCAGCGCACTAGGAGCACACATTCAGTTTTTTGTCCAATCTGACTGTGACAGAGCGCTAGGCAAGAATCTGATACAGCACTCTGGTCATAGCAACTCCAATCAAACAATGCAGAGTGGAATTGGTTAAACAGAGCTGTGCCTAATTTGTGGATGGAGCAGAGCTGGAAGGCTGATTAAGCCATTAGGCAGAGGTTACAAATAGGCACAGGAAGGAAGTAGAAAGGGGGAGAAAGCAGGTAGCAAGGGAAGGATCTCTTCCTTGCTCATTGCAAGAGCTGGGGGCTCCTTAGGATTGTTGGAGCAGAGCTGTATATAGTACTGAAGGTGGTGGGAACCTATATTAGAAATAAACTACACAAGATGTTTGGCCAGCGCAATGGTCTCTGAGCAGTTTGTGAAGCAGAGCAGAGGCAGGAGCCAGAGGGCCCTGTCACACTGACCCTTAAATCCTTGTCAGCATCACTGCTTTCCAGGACCATCTTGTAGGTACTGCCTGCACTCGTTGTTCCTAGATGTATGGTCATTGCATTTGCCTGTATTAAGACACATTTTGTTTGAACAGGCCCAGTTTATCAACAGATCCAGACTGCTCTGTATGAATGCGCTGTCCTCATTGTTATTTATCATTCTGCCAATATTTGTGTCATCCACAAATGTTATCAGCAATTTTATATTTACTTCATTTTATAATTTACATAATTGATACAAATATTGAATAGTATCAGGCCTAAAACCAATCCCTGCGTACTCCACTAGAAAACTGTCATTTGATGATTCTTCATTAACTATTATTGTTGAGATCACTCAGCTAGCTAGTTCTTAATTTATTTAATGTGATTTATTGATATATTATGGTGCTAATTTCTTAATCAGAATGTTGTGAGGTACAAAATCAAATTACTTACAGAAGTCTACATGGTTACCTTTATCCACTATACTTGTAATCTCCTCAAAGAATAAAATCAATTTGTTTGACAAGACCTATTTTCTATAAAACCATGTTGACTGCCATTAATTATATTCATATCCTTTAGTTCATTATTGACTGAATCCCACATCCACTGTTCCATTATTTTGCCCGGAATATACGTCAGGCTAACTAGGACAGAATTACCTGGGTTATCCCACTTGCCTTTTCTGAATATTGGCACAACATTAGAACTTTTCAACTCTTCTCAGATTTCCCCAGTGTGCCGCAGGACATGCTTATTGGCACCCCTGAATGAGTTCAATCACCACTCTCAAAGAAGCTCTCATTCTGGTGTCTCTTGCCTAAAGGGCTCAGCACACAGATCCAGGAATGTGACCCACTGCATCCAAAAGTTCTGCAGCCACTGCTGATAGTCCCAGATATGATAAAATTCCATTTCCCAGTGCTTGTTTTGGGGCCCAAAAGCTTCACTCCGCCTTGTGCAGCTGACAGGGGCAGCGGAAGCTTCCCAACAGTGGGGGGGGGGGGGGGTACTAGCACCTGAACTGTGGCCCCACCTCCGGGCCACCCCTTCCACCCGAGGCCCTGCCTTCACGCTGCCCCTTCCCCGTGACGGGTTTGGGCCCTTTCGGGTGTCACCTGATGTGCTGGGGTGCCACTGAGTCAGTCTATTCTGGCAGCCTGGGTCCCCTTTACCTGGCCTTGCTGGGTTAGGCTCACAAGCCTCTTCTAGCCAGGCACACGGGCAGGGCCACACTCAGCTGCAGAGAGAGACAGAGATCCGCTCTGGAAAGATTCAGCCTTAGGGTGCCCCAACACTCTGGTGCCAAGTCCCTTTAACGGGTACAAACCCAAAGATTTTATGAAATGTCCCCCCTCCCTCAATGTGGAGGGAGATATGCACAACTTCTTGCCCCCTCCCCCAGTTAGAAATTCCAGAAACTGGGTTTAATAATTGTGATGTTCTGTACCTCAGGGGAACATCCTACATGCCCATGTTCATCCTTATAATATGATTGTGTGGTCTCTAATGCAAAGTTTGTCATGTCGGGTGTCTTCGGAAGGCTCATGATGTACTGAGCATTGTTATAGTAATGTTGTTATAGGTTGTAATTTCATGTATATAGTTATGAGGCTGAAAATGTGTCCTCATGGCTTAAGGGAGGTCCAGGCAAAACTCTCCAGGAACAGAGGGGCAGTTCACACCTCCTCAGGGCATGTATGGGACAAACCCAGCCCAGCCTCTCAGGAACAAAGGACACTGGCCTAAGCAGCAACAAAGGATCTGTTGGACTCTAGAGTGAGTCACCCCCCTTCTCTTGGTCAGTTTGGGACTACGATGAGGTAATGCTCACCTGACTCTGAAGGGGGGGAGGCAAAGCCAATAGGGAGGAAAGAACATGATAAAAGGGAGAGACATTTGCCATGCTCTTCCTCTCTCTTCCACCTCCATCTACAGACATCACCACCAAGTGACTGAAGCGCTGATCAAAGGGGAGAGCCTGGCTGAAGAGCAACCAGCCAATCTGTGGTGAGAAGCATCTAAGTTTGTAAGGGCACTGAAAGTGTTAAAACCAAAACGCATTCTAAGCTGATCTTATTTCATTTGACCAAATCTGACTTGTTGTGCTTTGACTTATAATCACTTAAAATCTATCTTTTATATTTAATAAATTTGTTTGTTTATTCTACCTGGAGCAGTGTGTTTGGTTTGAAGCATGTCAGAGACTCCCCTTGGGATAACAAGCCTGGTACCTATAAATTTCTTTGTTAAATTGACCAACTCATATAAGCTTGCAGCGTCCAGTGGGCATAACTGGACACTGCAAGACGAAGGTTCCTAGGGTTGTGGCTGGGACTGGAGATATTGGCTAGTGTCATTCGATTGCACAATCCAAGAAGCAGCTTACATGCCAGCGGCTGTGCGTGAACAGTCCAGGAGTGGGGGTTCTCGCAGCAGAGTACGGCTGGCTCCTAGAGTCAAGGATTGGAGTGACCTAGCAGATCACCAGTCCAGATAACACCAGGGAAACCTCCCAATAATAAACAGAACAAATTTTATTAACTACAAAAGGTGAATTTTAAATGAGAATAAGAGATAACAGACAGAACAAAGCAGATTACTGAGCAAATAAAACAAAGTACGCAAGCTAAGAGCAATATACTTAAGAAACAGGTTACAAAATGTAATTTCTTACCCTAAATATTATTTTAGACAGGTTGCAAAGTTTCTGTGGTTCAGAATTCCAGTTATATTTCTTTTCAGACTGGACCCCTGTCTCAGTCTGGACTTCCCCCCGCCTTCCCTTCAGGTGGCTTTCTCAGTCTTTCTTCTTGGGCAGACAGGCCATGGAGAGGAGTAGTCCCATTTGCCTTCCTCCACACCCTTAAATAGGATTTACATAAAGTGGAATCCTTTGTTTCCCAAACTTGACCCCCCCTTCCCTTCCAATGGAAAGTTACAAGAAGTCCCAGGTAATGTTTAGTATCAAGTACCACCTGCCTCTGTAGTGTCCCAGCGTCCATGAGTCAGTGGCAGTGTGGAGCTTCCGCAAGAAGGCCAAGCCTTTTCACAGTCCATTGTCCTCGCTGATGGGCCATCCGCCCTGTCTGGCTTTTCCATTGTTGTACCTGAAGTGTTAGCAGTGGGCATCACCCAAAGTAGCATAGTTTAAATACAGATACATAGTCAATATTCCTAACTTCAGATACATAAATGCTACAGGCATACAAATTGGATAATCACATTCAGTAAATTATAACCTTTCCAATGATATCTTACAAGACCCATCTTGCATAAAGTACATCTCAGTTATGTCATTCATAACATAAGCATATTTTCATAAAGAATATGGAGTGAAACATCACACCCCTGAACACCTGCGCCGCCCCTTCTCCCTGAGGCCCTGCCCTCGCACCACCCTTTCCCCCAAGGCCCTGCTCCCGTGTCACCTCTTCCCCCCAAGATCCTGCCCCCGACTCGCTCTTCTCTGTCCCCTCCCCCCTCGCTCACCCTTACGGCCAGTAAAAGGTGGGGGCCCCTGTTCCGGCACTCCTGGAGCCTGGTCAGGAAATGCCTGTAGCACCTTACATTTTTTATGCAGAGTTGCATCATCTATTCTTCCTTTTTAGTTGTCTCATCTTCATTCCAGCATCACTGTGGCAGCAGTTGTCACTGAAGTTTCACAAATACAGAAGAATCGTGCATGCTGCTTCTCAAACAGAAACAAGAACTCTGCTGATCTGTACAGGATCCGTGTGTCTGACAGTGAAGTGATAGAGAGATTGAAAAGCAGCACAGTGCATTGTGGGAATTTTAAAAAACACCACAAAGATTATGGGATGGAAAAAAAGGAATTGTGTGAACTTGACCCCAAGTTCCCACAATTCCCTGATCCCAGTGCAGTGCTGTTATACAACAACGCACTGAAAAATCGTCACCCAACGCAGGGCACTGGACAGTGGCACTAGGATGCCTACTTTGGGTGCATTGTGTCTTTTGCAGACACAACCTCTCACAGTGAGGACATGTGCCTCTGGCAAAAACAGCCAAGTGTGCACATGCTCTATCAACATGGCACTGTTGGCAATTGCATGCCGGCAAAAGTTGTACCGGTAAAATTTTTTGTGTAGACATGGCCCAAGATTAATTGAAAAATAACATCTGAAAGCCAGAGATCTTCTCAGACAACTCTTTTACGACTCTTGGGTGCAAGTTATCCAGATCTGATTATTTTAAAATATTTATCCCTAGTAGAAGCTGTTTATAACCCTCTTTAGTGCATGTCTACACTACAAACTTTTGCCCACACGTTACGCTGGCATAAAGCCACTGCAGTTAGTATATCACATATGTGTGTGCATATGTGGGTCCCTGTGTCTGTGCTGCATGTACTCACCAGGCATGCTTGTTTTGATGCATAGTGCAGAGCACCCCGGGTAGGTATCCCAATGTGCAACTCGTCATTATCCAGTTCACTGACTTTTAGGAAGTTTTGGCAATGCATGGTGGGGCAGAAAGGAGTCATGCAGGGGTTACTGGGATTGAGGGGTCAAGTTCTCATCATGCAACTTTATCAATGCCATCTCTATCACATAATTTTCATGCCTATTTTGAAAATCCGATGAATCCACACGGGACATTTTGCTGTCCACCATCTCTGACAGAAGCATGGAGCCTGCACAGCTCTGTGCTATTGTCATGAGCGTTGCAAGCACAGGACGCATGATCCTCTGGTATTTGCAGAACCTCAAGAAGAGCCATGGGGAATATGATGATATCATGGAGGGCAGATTGCTGTGGGACATAGCAAGAACCAGTTCAAGATTGTTAGTAGCATTCATTGAGCAGATGTAAATGGTGGAGCTCACAAAACAAGCACTGACTGCATCCTAATGCAGGCTTGAGAGGACAAGCATGGCTGCAGAACTTTTGGATGCAAAGGCCACATTCCTGGATATGCGTGCCAAGCTCACCCCTGCCCTCCAGTGCAGTGACCCCAGAATGAGAGCTGCACTGAGAGTGGAGAAGTGAGTGGCAATTGCACTGTGAAAACTTGCAACACTCGATTGCTACCAATCAGTGGGAAATCATTTTGGAGTTGAAAAATGCACTGTGGGGCCATTGTCATGCAAGTGTGCAGGAACATTAATCATCTCCTGCTACACAGGCCTATGATTCTTGGCAATGTGCAGGACCTAATGGCTGGATTTGCAGCAATGGGGTTCCCAAACAGCAGTGGAGCAATACACAGCACGCACATCCCTATTTTGGCATCAGACTGCCCTGCCACAGAGTACATCAACAGAAAGCTACAAGCAGGGACTTTCTTTCCTGACTGGTGGATTATCATTGGTGATGTTGAAATGCCAATAGTGATCCTGGGGGACCCAGCCTACTCCTTGATCCCTTGGCTCATGAAGTCATACACCAGCCACCTCCACAGCACCAAGGAAAGATTCAACTACCAGTTCACCAGGTGCAGAATGACAGTTGAATGTGCTTTTGGTAGATTGATGGGGCACTGGCATTGTTTACTCACCAGATTGGATCTCAGTGAAAAAAATATCCCATTGGTTATAGTTGTCTGCTCTGACCTGCATTATATCTGTGAGGCAAAGGTTGTCCCCAGGGTAGAGGGTAGAGGTGAAGCAGCTGTCTGTTGAGTTTGAACAGCCAGATACAAGGGCTGTCAGAAGAGCTCCATGAGGGGCTCAACAGCTCAGGAAGGCTTTGACAGAGCACTTTAGCAGCACACCACAGTAATGTGTTATGGTGTACCGTGCTCTCCCTGGCCCTGCAGTTTGGGGGCCTGTTAGGAATTACGTGGTGCTTGGTGCACAACTGTATGAATAACACTGACGATGCACCTATTACTTTTGTGGTGCTTGCTGCACATTTATGATTATTACACTGTGTTTGTCACTGATCCTATGAGTTGTGTCAAAGTGCACAATCACAAGTAAGTGGGTGCTTTCAATACCTCCAGCCATTCTGCAGCATATCTTGGGAACGAAGAAAGATGAATTATTTTCCAAACAATAAGTTTTATTGAGTAAAAAAAATGTTAAAATTCTATGCAAGTTACAAGCAAATACATTAAAACCTTAATAAATTTATGGAACAGATCTTAAAGAGGAGGGAGGAAGATTCATGTCCATTTTAGCCACACATACATCAACCGTGGCTCTCACAAATCAGCATATTTGAAGTTATGGTTGTCCTTAATGTCCTTTGGAGTGGAGTGGTAGGGGTAGGGATGCGACTCCATATGCCATGTGTAATGTTGAGGTGGTATGTAGGAAGGTGCTCTGCTGCAGCTGTCCAGCTGTACTGCAAAGGAAGGTGAGCCTGGGATTGTTGAATCTGTTGGTCCACAAGAGTCTGCAGCTTCTGTGTTTGCTGCCAGAAAAGCCCCATTATGTCTTGGTGCATCTCCCTCTCTGACTCCTTGGCCTTTCTCCTGACTGCTCCTTCCTTTTCCATACAGTCTGCAATATTCATCCTCCAGACCCTCTGTTCATGGTCTAATGCTGCACTGGCTTGCAGGATCTCTCTGAACGTGTCATCCCAAGTCCTCTTCTTTCTTCTCCTTATTTGGCTCAGGCATTCCTCAAGTGTGGAGGGGGAACCCTTCAAGTCTGCAATGGCAGCAGCTACAGGTAAAACACACTGTCGGTATAGCTCCCAGGAAAGCAAAAGTTAAGATTCAGAACTCCCTTCCCTGGCTCCCCTAAAGTTGTAAACAAGACATACTTATTGATACTTCTGCTTCGGGGTGTTTGTGCACGGTGCCACTCACAGCTCCAGCCATGGTGAGTATGACCCGCCAGGGGTGAGGGAAATAAGGAGGGAATTGCTCAGTTGTGTGAAACTATGGGTACACAGGCCAGGGCAATGGTACTAAATATTGGCACCATTTTCCACAGGCAGTAGTGATTTTAGCTGATACCTCACTCCTGAGGGCAACAAATGCAAAGAAAGCACAGCTGCTATTGGTGTCCTGAAGCCGCCTGGGCCTTTACGCTGCTACCCTGTTTACTGCAATAGTTATTGTCAATTGGCAAGGGAAAGTGTCCTACTGCAGAGGAAGAAATAATGCTCCCATTCCTAGAAACCTTCAGCAGAGGATAGCAGAGTACCTCCATGAAAGTTTCACCAAGATCTCTCAGGAGGATTCAAGGGACATCCCTGTGTACATAAACTGCTCTGCATGGCCCCTCTGCATAACTCTATATGGAGGAAATGAAAAGCCAATAACAGTGCTACCTCTCTTTGTTGTTCCGCTACCTCTTCTAGTATAAATAAATTAATGAAAAGTTAACAGCTCTGTTCTCCTAATTTGGGGGCACCAGCACTGTAATGGGAAATAAATTTACACTCTTACCTGAGGTTCCATCTCCTGCGTCGGGCTTGCCTGTGCTCAACTACCAGGACTGACTGGACTGCAGTGGAGTCTCAAACAGGTCCTGGCTCGCAGCATAGCTGGCCCCCGGTCACGTGTTCCCTATCCTCTTCTTTCTCTTCCGCTTTCTCCTCGTCCTCACTATTCATACCATGGGTCAGTGACTCAGGATCCTCAAAGGTGTCCATGGTGGTGGGGGGGAGGGGTCTACACCAATTATGGCATGCAGCTTTTTCTAAAAGCAGCAGGTCTGCGACCTAGCACTGTATCTACTTTTGGCCTCCCTGGCCTTCTAATATGCTTGCCACAGTTCCTTCACTTTCATACGGCACTCCTGCTGATCCCTGTTGTAGCTATTCTCCTGAATCCCCTGTACAATCCACTCGTAGATGTCCATCTTTCTACAGCTAGTCCATAGCTATTCTTCAACAGCCTCTTCTCCCCCCAGACCAAGGAGATCCAATATCTCCTGTCCACTCCAAACCAGAGCACATCTGGATCATGTAACTGGGATGGTCAGCTGGGCAGTTGTGCACAACAAAGGAGAGCTGCTACGTATGCTCACCAACTTACCAGGAAAAAGAAATTTGCAGGGCTTGAAAGGAGAAGGGGCCTTCCGGTCTCCATGACCCTGGGCAGTGGAATTCACAATTGTAACCAGAACGCTCAGTGTCGAGCATTATGGGACAGCTTCTACAGGACTGTTAGGGTCAACATAGGTAACACAGTGTCTACATTCGTACTGCATCAAACTCAATGCATTGGGGATGTGGTATTACTACATCAGAATAACAGACAATAATAGACATTGGGAGACACATTTAAGTGTAGACACATGCACGATTAGGTCAACAATAGGCAGCTTATGTCTATCTAACTTTGTAGTACTGATCTGTCGCATCTTAGTCGCATTTAACATGTGCGATTTCAGCTTTATGTGGTCGGCAAAAACAAGAAAAAAAAACAAAAAAAAGAGAAAAATAACAATTTAAATACTGTTTCTGTAGGGCGGGCGATTCTGCCCGCCATTACACTCAATGTAATTTTGACTATACGCGGTTTTCACTTTAGGCGCTGACCGTGGAACGTAACCCCAGCGTAAGATGAGACAGACCTGTATAGACAAGGCCTCTGTTACTAATGGATTGGAAAGCAGGTCCATCACCCTTCTGTGATATAAACACATCATCCTGCTTCTTTCCAAATACAGAACAGAAATAGTTATTAAACGCTCTGCCTTTTTTGGATCATAAATAACAATTTTACCACCTCCATCTAGTAATGGGCCTATATACCCATGCCAGGATTTTTTTGTTCCTAGAATACTTAAAAAAATCCTTCTTATTGTTCTTAGCCATGCCAGCCATGGATTTTTCCCTGATGTGATTAGCTTCCCTTTTCAATTTTCATTATATATCTAATTTATATTGATTACTATCTACTTCCCTTCTTTTCCATTTGTTATGTAGATAATTGCTGCCTCCACTACTTCTCTTAACCAGGATGGGCTTTTAATCAAAGTTGTCCTCTTTCATGTTTGTGGAATTGTGGTATTTTGGTAATCTAATAAACTCTTTCTAAAATAAATCCCAATTTTCGTTCACATTTTTCTGTCTAAATTTTTCCTTCCAATCAATTTCACTTATAATCTTCCTCACCTCACCTTCATCATCATCATCTATAATTTTTAAAAATTCTAGTGATGTTTTACTATTGGCTCCATGAGACCTCCATTTTAGGTCTCCCAAATTGAAGTCCCCTATCATATGCAATTTTTCTTTACACACATTAGAGATAGGTGTGTAATTGCTTATTAATTCATTTTGCTCTTATCTTGCATGATATAGTGTATTTCACACATTATTCATACAGAAAGTAGATCAGTGTGGTTAATCTTTGAGCACAGTCTAATTTACCAAGAAGCCTATAGTTTGTTAGTCACTGATTACTTTTCCTTGCATTGTTGTTGGAGAAAATTGAATTGATATACACTGAGTATTGGCTAATGACATTTTTATCATGTAGCATCACTAATGTCTGCCATTGACTTTGAGCTGACATAGGGTGAGATTACACCCATAAAATGACTCCACGATTACACAGGTATAAATTAGATTAGAGCAGCGATTCTCAAACTGTGGGTCAGGACCGCAAAGTGGGTCACAACCCTGTTTTAATGGGGTCACCAGGGCTGGTGTTAGACTTGCTGGAGCCTGGGGCCCAAGCCCAAGCCTAAGCCTGAGCCCTGGGCAATGGGGCTCAGGCTTCAGCTTCAGTCCTGGGCGGTGGAGCTCAGGTTACAGGCCCCCCGCCCAGGGCTTCAGCTTTGGCACCCCCGCCCAGGCAGCGGGGCTTGGGCAGGCTCAGGCTTCAGCACCCCACCCCCACCCCGGGGTAGTGTAGTATTTTTTGTTGTCCGAAGGGGGTCATGGTGCAATGAAGTTTGAGAAACCCTGGATTAGAGTTTGGCCCATAACAGAGAATATACACATTGTTTCCTTGCTCTTTAGCAGCATGTAAAAGTAAGGGAAAACAGTAACTGGTAAAAGGAAGTATATTTACTTACAGAAAATACTAAATTCCAGGGGTCTGACAGGAATGTAACCCTGACCTGATCAATTTTTCAGCACCAGCATTTGAGCTCTTAAAATATAGCATATGCATTAAGGCATGTTTAGCTGCATTTTTTAAATAGAAAAGTACATCATTTGATATTTTGCCTGCCTATTATTTGTCATGAAATATAAACATAACTCCTATTACACTTATTGTAATCATTCATCAGCAGTGTGATGTATGAGCATATACTACATGAAGAGTAAGTATTCCTTTTACTGTCATTACATCTTTTATTTGGTAAGTTAATAATATTACTATAAAAGTTACTTATATTTAAACATTAAGGAGATGTAATCACTCCTGTAAAGTATGATGCCAGAAAATTGGAAAATTTTTATTTTACTGCCAAATCAAAGCTGTAACTTAAATTTACAAAGAAAACCACTTTAACAAGAGCTGGCTAATTCCAGTCAGGTCTGGATACAGCTATGTAAATTATCTATATGAGAGAGTATTCTGGTTATATCTGGGATATGTCAAACCTTTTGGGTTCTCATTTTTATTTCTTACTAAAAAGTGGGTCACATTTGGTTTTTCTCATATAAAGGTATTAAACTACAGAAAATATAGACTGGAACTTGAATACTTATCCAAGCTTCATGATAATTTATTTATATTTTGTTAATATTAATAAAATGGTCCCATTTTCTTAGGAAAAATATGTACCACAAAAAAATAACTGGCACATCCCAAATATATCTTATATATCAGGTTCCATTCTTAACCAAATATTAAAAATCAGGATAAAAATTTGGATAAATTTCTGTGCATTACTAAATTTGGAATATAGCAATCAAAAACTTAAACTTTCAGTACTTGTTATATATTAATATTAATAATTTTCAGAATGCCACTTTTGTTCAACATATACTTGCATATTAACAAATGCAGTGGGTGAAATTCTGCTTTCATTTTTATTGATGCAAGTCCTGAGTATCCCCGCTTGCATCAATTGCTCTGGGTTTATGTCACTGGTATGATTACACTGCAGTCAGAAGGTATGATTGATCTAGCTACATGTGCTGCAAAGGTAACTCCAGCAACAATAGCAGTGACTCAGCAGCAGCACACCGCATCATGCACTAGCCACTCTAGTATGTGCCCAGAGTTCTGGGCAGGTGGGGCTAGCCCATGCCGTGTTGGCTTCACAGCTATTGTTATTCCAGCTAACCACATCAAAACTAACTCTAGTATGTCTACAGATGGTGCAATCACACCTCCCAATTGCAGTGCAGACATACCCACAACAGAGAGCAGTATTAAGACCAATGTGAGAAGCTCAGGCTTATTCACCTTTTTCATAATTATCTCCCTGTCTCTTACAAATCCATCAGTGGTAATCTCCATGTGGGTATGGGAGATCCAGGTATGGAGGGACTCCTCTATGAGAGGATCTGGCAAGAACAATCAAGGCCTTGTTCCCCAATCCTGCATTCCCTGTGCCTCAAAAACTCCCAGTGTAATCAGTGCCCAGTTTGGGTGGGCACTGAACACAGGATCATGCCCTTTGTCCAGCAACAGCTAAGACAGTAGTTCTCAAACTCTTGTACTGGTGACCCCTTTCACATAGCAAGCCTCTGAATGCGACCCCCCCTTATAAATTAAAAACACTTTTAAATATATTTAACACCATTATAAATGCTGGAGGCAAAACAGGGTTTGGGGTGGAGGCTGACTGCTCGCGACCCCCTATGTAATAACCTCGTGACCCCGAGGGATCCTGACCCCCAGTTTGAGAACCCCTGAGCTAAGACAATGCACTGCTTTTACCTTTCTGGTAAATAATGTTAACTATTTTTATTTGCCACATGAATTTCTAAAGCACTTAACATCAGGGTATTGAGTACAAAATCAGAAGTTAGGACAGGTAGAATAAAAAAATAAAACTCTTCAAAAATTCCACCACTGCAGGAAGCAAGACGATGAGAAATCACTGCAATACTCTACAGATTCCTGTTGTCCTTGTTTATAAGCTCTATCTCCCAAGCTGTTTCCTGAATTTGAATGATTCATTTTAAAAATCTGCTCCACCTTCCCTGCATGTGACATCTAAGTCATTAGAAATGAAAGGGCTGCTTTCAAAATGATCTGTCAGCAGAAAAGCGAATTAAAAATCTTCTCTTCATTAATTTAACAGCGCAAAGCAATAGTAAACTGCATCCTAACATAATACAGAATGAATGTACTGACCTTTCAAAAAATGAGAGGTTATTTTACTTTCAAGACCATTAATCAGTGAAGTAACAATGCAATTCTACTGATAACCCACAACCTACAATTCTATGCACTGTAGAATACTTACAGATTTTAACACATGACAAGAAAAAGTAAGCATCATTTGTAAGAAAACATGTCTGTTTGCACCATTTCTTTGTTTTGTTTATTCTTCTTACATTTGAGGATTTATTCCAGGATTCTTTTGCTCAGTCTTTTTAAAGGTATTGAGCTTGTTCCCCATTGTTGTTTCATTATAACACATGCAGAAAGGCCCCCTTCCACCCCCCCAAAAAGTATTCATTTTCTGCTTGCTTCTTACATTATAAATTCAGGGTTTGTCTATCCGGCAAGGCTTTATAAAAAACTAGTGAAGTAATGACACCACAAGTGACAACAAATTGAAAGGTGTGCAGTTGAGAAGGAAAAGGATTTTTATCCATTTAAAACTTTGTTTTTTGCTAGCTTTTGGAAGCACTTTTATAATTACGGTGTCTAATGAACTCTTTGGACAAAGGATATCTTTGTTAAAGATTCAACACCATAGGCATATTCAGGACATGTCTACATTACAGGGATTATAGTTAAGGCTATGATTTAGTCAAAGAGGTTGCAGAAGTCACGGAATCCGTGATTTTCAGCAACCTCCGTGAAGTCAGCCTGCAGTGGTTGGGAGCTGCAGGGTCCCCCGCCCCCGGCAGGGGCAGGGAGCTGCAGGGTACCCCCACTGCCTGTGGCGGCCCCCAGAGCTCCAAGCCGCCGCAGGTGGTATGGTATCCCGCAGCTTCCGTCCCAGCCGCAGCAGGCGGTGGGGGAACCCCCGAGCTTCCGACCACCATGGGCTCCCAGAGCTGCTGTGGGCCTCTGGAGCTGCAGGCAGCGGAGAGTACACACAGCTCTCACTTAAGGTGGGAAAGCTCAATAACATCACACATACACACCCACACATACGTGAAGTCCACCAGAAAAACCAGGGAAAGGCCAGACTTGAGATATCTGATAGTTTGAAGCTAAGCAAACAAACAGAAAAAAAATCCCTTAAATAAAAAAACTACACAATTTTACAGGCCTCCTTTATGCATCATAAAGAAGCAAATAAAAAAGTGCCCAATCCCAATTTTTCAATATCTTTCACAGGTCATTTTAAGAATCTTCACTGGAAGGCATTCTAAATCAGCCAAATGGAGCAGCTCAACTTGGGTTACGCTGTGATTTACTGAAAGGCAGAGAGCTCTGCTTCCACCATTACCTCAACATCTCAGACTGGTACTTTGGAGTCTAGCCTGTTGGATTTTGAATTCCAAAAGTTTGGTCCCTTTTCACAGACTGGATAATCTGCAAGCTAGCACGGTTAGTGGGAAAGGTTTTTTTAATAGGTAAATACATACCCTTCCTGGGGATATATCTGCTTGCCAGTGCAGCTGCCCTGTGGTTGCATTAGGCAGAGGAGATGGATGGGTGTAATTTGCATTCCTCCTGTGCCCACAGAAGTGAATCTGGCCCATAAGTTATTGTTTCAGATGCAAACAGTCAACACAAAGGAAAATTTCTTAAAAATGTGTTTGCACCTATGTTAATAGCTTCAATAGCCCTAGCATAAAAACCTGCTAACTGCTGTCACCATTTTAAGCACACTGTCGATTAGACCGACACCAAACAGAGTTACGTGGCAGAGTGGTTAAAATCACCTCTTTTCAAGCATCCTTATATTTTATTTTATAACATTATTACTCATGCATATATTGCCTTCCACCCAAGCAGCTCTATGATCTCATTGGGTCATATTTCATTTTGATCATTACTCCCCTCCCCCCAAAAAAGATTTTGCCATTTTCTAAAAGGGGTCATTCTCCCAAGGGCTGTCTTCTGGACAACGGAACTCTGCTGGTAATATAATGTGGATCCATCACAAA
This sequence comes from Platysternon megacephalum, assembly GCA_003942145.1. Lineage (NCBI taxonomy): Eukaryota > Metazoa > Chordata > Testudines > Platysternidae > Platysternon > Platysternon megacephalum. The sequence goes on along the minus strand of QXTE01000280.1, from coordinate 1,298,109 downwards.
ACAAATTGGTAACCAACTATTAACTGAATTTACAAATTCCCTGTGCTTATGAACCAAAAAAAAAAAAAGAGCATATATGATAATATTGTACCTGCACAAATATCTAGTGTGTATGTATTGTTTAGACTAGAATTGCTAGAAATAAAATAGTAAGCAGAACATAATAATAATTTAGGGCCATATTCTGTCAGCCTTACTCACACTGAGTTGTACCCAATGTAAGAGCAGTAGAACTAGGACCTTAGCACGTTTAAGAACCAGAGTCATGGAAGCAGAATGTAAGAGAAGGAGAAACACACCTTTACAAACACAATTTGCTTCATTTTAAGATCCACATATTATGAAGCTATTAGCATGTGTTTCTCTATAGCAGTGGTTCTCAACGAGGGGTACATGTACCTCTGGGGATATGCAGAGGTCTTCCAGGGGGTACATCAACTCATCCACATATGACTAGTTTTACAACAGGCTACATAAAAAGCACTAGCAAAGTCAGGACAAACTAAAATTTCATACAGACAATGAGTTGTTTATACTGTTCTACATACTATACACTGAAATGTAAGTAAAATATTTATATTCCAATTGATTTATTTTACTATTATATTGTTAAAAATGAGTAAGTAAGCAATTTTCCAGTAATAGTGTGCTGTGACACTTTTGCATTTTTATGTTTGATTTTCTAAGCAAGTACTGTAGTTTTTAAGTCAGGTGACACTTGGGGGTACACAAGACAAATCAGACCCCTGGAAGGGGTACAGTAGTCTGAAAAGGTTGAGAGCCACTGCTCAGTGCCTGCAGCATGGTACTTTACAGACACATTTGAAGACAAACAAGATACCCAGTAATCAAACATTTACAATCTAGTCATAGGGTGGCCAGGTGTCCGGTCAAAAAGGGGACCTGATAGTGTCCAGTTAGATCTACTGACCGGACACCCAAAATCCAGTTACTGCTGGCAGGGGAGGCACAAAGTCATCACCCGCACCAGCCCCTACTCAGCTAGGGCCACCTCCTACCTGCATCGGGTGGCTGCAGCTCCCAGCCCCGGCTCTGCGGGTGAGTCCCTCCCGACCCACGACGCAGGAGGAAAAGGAGAGAGGAAAAGCAGTGAGAGCCAGGGAGGGGGAAAGAGGAGCAAATGGGGGGTGGGGCAGGAGCAGGGTGAGGCCTGGTGGGCAAGGGGAGGTTTGGGCACTCCTGCTGGAGTGTCCAGTTTTTAAATATTACAAAGTTGGCAACCCTATCTAGTCACAATACAGAGGGAGGAAGGGGGAAAGGGATGCAGGTAAAATATAAAGGCAGAAGCTGAAGGAAGTTGAACACTCATTGAGTTAGTGCCCCCAGAGGCACACCAGCCCCCAGGTGGCCTCGTCTGACTGAGTTGCGGAGGGGGAAGGGGAAGGGCTTGGGCTCGCCCCCGCCCAATTGCTGCGAGCGACACAGGGAAACAGCAAAACAACCAGCTCGCCAGGACTGTCCGGCGGCGCGCCGGCCTTGCCGCCAGCGACCCCCTCGCGCTATGGGCTCCCTGCTCAGCCGGGGCACTGGCGCGGCTGCCCCTCGGTGTGCGCTGGATTTGGGGGGAGCTGCTGAGCAGCAGCAGCGGGTCCCCTCCTTTGACTGCTCCATCTGCCTGGAAGTGCTGCACCAGCCCGTGAGGACCCAGTGTGGCCACGTGTAAGCGCAGCCGTTTTGTGTCTGGCTCCAGCCGGGAAGAGTGGCTTCCTCCCAGCCAGGGGAAGGGGCTGGGGTACTAGAGACTTCCTCCCACTGAACCACCACCACACCCCTTGTTGGTTTTCGCTGAAGCCCGGCTTCTTCTGCGTGAAAGATTGCAAAGAAAGGAGCAGGTCTTGGCGTAACTCAGTTGAATCTCATGGTGCTACAGCAGGGACAAACTTGGCCCCAAAGAGTGTAAACAAACTGGGGTTTTTTAGGAAGAAAAATTGGGTCAGTTTAGGATCAAAACCAATATTCTGTTTTTCAGCAGCGCCAAAGATTAAAACAAAGAAATGAGGTTTTGTCTCTAACACGATTTAAAATCCCCGACACAAGAGCTGGTTAACCTGGGACTTTAACACAAGTGAGCTGGAGATCAGGTTAATAGGTGAGGCTGGGGTTGGAGAACCGGTTTTCTGTACCCAGGCTACACTAGCAACTTACTGTTTCCAAGGGGGTTTGAGATAGTTGGGTGGAAAGGGGTGTTAAAAGTGGGAAGATTGTTATTTTTTATCATTGTTATTCTACAGCCTATTCTTAACGTTTTTGGTAGAAAAAAATCTCCAGGGAATTTGTCATCAATCAGTAACCCAGGCACCTACTAAGGTTTCTGTTCAGTTTCAATGTCTAGCAGTTGTGTGATCAGCAACCAGGTGTGTTAGCTTGTTGTGGGCCTTTTCTATACTAGGATTTTTCTGACCTGTAATTTTCAGAGTGTGCAGCTCCACTAGAGTTGGTACTGGGGGAGAATGTGGGTAGTGTAAACCAGGTTCAAACAAGTTGAGGCATTTTTAACAGCATGTCAGATTAGGGTCAGATAGTATAGTGGTAAAAATGCCTGAGCCATGTCTGTGTTACAGCCTCTGTTAATGCTACCTGTTGGAAATTATGGGCCCAAAAGATTCCTGCTGTAGACACAGCCAAAAAGTTTGTGTGTGTATTTGCCTTTTTACACTTGAGGCAGCCAGGAAAGAGCCGATCTTGAAACTAGGAAATCATGCCAGTCCACACAAATACTTATTTATTCTGCCAAAGTTGGTAACAAAAAGCTTTGTTTAAACCGTGCTTGTGTTTGGAACCCCAAAGGAAGTTTCCTTTTGATTCAATAATTTAAATGGGAAGCACAGAAGAAAAAAAAGATTTGGGGTCTAATGCACGAATCTTTGCTCAGGTAAATTTCCACTACACTAGTACCACGAGAGAGGAAGGGCTGAAGGATAAGACTCAAATTTTGTGACTAAAGATGTAATATTTGGCCATGGGTGAGTTTTTAAAGCAGAGCAAGAAATACAAACCCAGAAAAAGCTCTATGAATTAGCTCAGAAGCAAACAATATGAATGAAGTAGTCAAGTAATAAAAACCTAACATAACCTATGGCCAAACATTTCCTCTTTAAAGGAAAACACTAGTAAAAATTACAGATAATTACAGACATATATGGCATTTACAAGATTCCATTCTCTGTAATTCAAAGTAAGATGTCAGGGGCTGCCTGATCCTGCAAATGCTTATGCAGTGGAGTAGTCCTTTTGAAGTAAATGGGCTGTTCAAGAAGGCAGCATACTTCTTTTAGATGGGTCGGGAGATAATTGGAAGAGGGTGAGGATTGGTCTGATTTTTATGGCCCTAGTGATTGGCCACTTGTAACATTTAATTTGGTTTTGTGTAACTGCCCCTCATTGTTTTATGTTGGGTGCATTGTTTGTGTATATATAAATAACTACTTACTAAATGTTTGCTATAATATTTGTAGTTGTCACTTTTAAATTACATTTGCAGTTATTCATTATTATTAATCAAGTTTTTTATAGTAACGCATAGGGTAGTGTTGCCAGGTGTCCAGTTTTGGACCAGAACGCCCAGTCGACTGGGCCATTAAAAGTTCAGTTGGCGGCACAGCAGGGCTAAGGCAGGCTCCCTGCCTGCCCTGGCTCCGTGCGGCTCCCAGAAGCGGTGGCATGTCCATGCAGCCTCTAGGCCGGGAACCGCAGCCAATGGGAGCTGCGGGGGCGGTACCTGTGGGTCCTCCACCTAGGAGCCGCTGGGACATGCTGCCGCTTCAGGGAGCCGCGCAGAGCCAGGGCAGGCAGGGAGCCTTCCTAAGGTAAGCGCCACCTGGACGGAGTCTGCACCGCCTCCCACACCCCAACCCCCTGCCCACCCCAAGACCTCTCCTGCACCCAAACTCCCTCCCAGAGCCTGCACCCCGCACCCCAACTCCCTGCCCCAGCGCTGAGCCCCCTCCTGCACCCTAAACCTCTCATCCCTGGCCTCATCTCAGAGCCTGCACCCCCCAGCTGGAGCCCATGCCCCCTCCCACACCCCAGCCCTGAGCCCCCTCCCGCACGCCAAACCCTTTGGCCCCAGCCCGGAGTCCCCTCCTCACCCCAGAGCCCTCACCCCCTCCCAGAGCTCTCACCCTCCTCACTTCTGGCCTCACCCCGGAGCCTGCACCCCCCAGCTGAAGCCCTCACCCCCTCCCGCACCCCAACCCCCTGTCCCAGCCCGATAAAGTGAGTGAGGGTGAGGGAGAGCGAGGGGGGAGGGAGTGAGCGAGCGGGAGCGGTGCTCAGAGAAGGGGCAGGGTAAAGTTTTGTGCGATTAGAAAGTTGGCAACTTTCTTAGGGGCCAGCCTGCTAAATAAAAATAGAACTGGGTGAAGTAGTTTAAAAAAATAACACTTCATTCCATTTATCCCCCAACTTTCTCCCCTTAAAAAAAACTCTAAACAGAACCACTATCAAAAAAAAAAAAAAGAGGGCTGTCAAGTGATTTAAAAAAAAAGTATCGCGATTAATCGTGCTGTTAAACAATAGAATATAATTTATTTAAATATTTTTGGATGTTTTCTACATGTTCAAATATTGATTTAAGTTACAACACAATACAACGTGTACAGTGCTCGCTTTATATTATTTTTATTACAAATATTTGTACTGTAAAAAAGATAAACAAAAGAAATAGTATTTTTCAGTTCACCTAATACAAGTACTGTAGTGCAATCTCTTTATCATGAAACTTGAACTTACACATGTAGAATTATGTACAAAAAATAACCGCATTCAAAAATAAAACAATGTAAAACTTTAGAGCCTACAAGTCCACTCAGTCCTACTTCAGCCAATAGCTCAGACAAAACAAGTTTGGTTACAATTTGCAGTAGATAATGCTGCCCACTTGTTTACAATGTCACCTGAAAGTAAGAATAGGCATTTGCATGGCACTATTGTAGCCGGTGTCACAAGATATTTACGTGCCAGATGTGCTAAAGATTCATATGTCCCTTCATGCTTCAATCACCATTCCAGAGGACATGCGTCCATGCTGATGATGGGTTCTGCTCGATAATTATCTAAAGCAGAGCGGACTGATGCATGTTGATTTTCATCATCTGAGTCAGATGCCACCAGCAGAAGGTTGATATATATTTTGGTGGTTCAGGTTCTGTAGTTTCCACATCGGAGTGTTGCTCTTTTAAGACTTCTGAAAGCATTCTCCACACCTCGTCCGTCTCAGATTTTGGATAGCACTTCAGATTCTTAAACCTTGGGTCGAGTGCTGTAGCTCTTTTTAGAAATCTCACATTGGTACCTTCTTTGCGTTTTGTCAAATCTGCTGTGAAAGTGTTCTTAAAACGAACATGTGCTGGTTCATCATCCAAGTCTGTAATAACATGAAATATATGGCAGAATGCAGGTAAAACAGAGCAGGGGACATACAATTCTCCCCCCAGGAGCTCAATCACAAATTTAATTAATTCATTATTTTTTAAATGAGCATCATCTGCATGGAAGCATGTCCTCTGGAATGGTGGCCAAAGCATGAAGGGGCATACGACTTCTTTAGCATATCTGGCACGTAAATACCTTGCAAAGCCGGCTACAAAAGTGCCATGCAAACACCTGTTCTCACTTTCTGGTGACATTATAAATAAGCAGGCAGCAGTAGGACTGAGTGGACTTGTAGTCTCAAGTTTTACATTGTTTTGTTTTTGAGTGCAGTTATGTAACAAACAAAAAAATCAACATTTGTAAGTTACACTTTCACGATAAAGAGATTGTACTACAGTACTTGTATGAGGTGAATTGAAAAATACTATTTCTTTTATCATTTTTACAGTGCAAATATTTGTGATAAAAATAATATAAAGTGAGCACTGTATACTTTGTGTTCTGTGTTGTAACAGAAATCAATGTATTTGAAAATGTAGAAAAACATCCAAAAATATTTAATAAAGTTCAATTGGTATTCTATTGTTTAACAGTGCGATTAATCACAATTAATTTTTTTAATTGCGATTAATTTTTTGAGTTAATAGCATGAGTTAACTGCGATTAATCGACAACCCTAAAAAAAGCCCAAACCTCATCAATCCTTGGGGGGAAAAGGTGGCGAGAGAGCGTACGTGACCATGGGTAACTATTAACTTCAGTAGAGTTACATTACAGATCTGTTTGGTCCAATGTCTTTAGACTTCAGATGAGTATTTTTAGGTCTTGTCTTCATTGCGAAGTTAACTTAAGTTAGGACTCAAGTCCTGCCCCTAAATCAAGTCCTGACCAAAAAGAAAACCCCTTAATTTCAACCTGGTGCTGCTTTTTACTCAAGTTGGCTGGCCTAGTAGGGGGTACAGGCTAAAGCTCAAGTTAGCACAACTCATCACATTACGCAGGCTAAGTCTACTCATTTTATGCCACTGTCCTCCCAATACCTTCCTACAATTCCTCCCCATGTGCCCCTGAGAGACAAGTTCTTGCACAAGATTTCAATCAATCAATCATCCAGAAGCTGTATTTGGAGAGCAGAGGAATAGGGCCCTCAACAAGATTCAAGGACAACATCCCGAGAAGCTCAGAGCTTATTTCTTCTACCCCCATCCTGGCTGTTTTGTGGTATTTATGTATTTACATTTGTATTGAGCAAATAAAACTGAATGACAAACTGTTTTAATGGTAGGACTTCAGCTATAGAGTAGTTTATGTTATAGCCTGAAATGTATCCAAATTGTTTCCTGGTTAGTCAGTAGAGGGAAGAAGTCTGCCCAGTAACAGAATATTATCTGTATACAATAAATTCTTGTGTTTCCATCTGTCCTGATATGCTATATCACCCTTCCCCAATGGCGATTTGATAGGTAGGGTGGACAAAGGGCAATCCGGTTTTATGCCATGTGATATTAATAGGGGAGGGCCCCCAAAAACTCACCTGAATCATGATCACGGATGTTTATAGAAGACTATTCCATTTGTTAGAGAAACAGAAACACCTTTTAAACCCTGTCTAAAATACAAATATAATCCAGATTAAAACCTGGCTGTGAAACATGGCTGAGGTCAAATCATGTTAGAACATGGTTTATTCTTGGATAGAAAACATGTTAGGCCTGATGTACCACTCCCTTGTGCTTTGTGTAGTTGTTTGCACTTGGCAAAGTAGGTGCAAAATGCCACCATCAGTCTGAGAAGTCTGATTTGGTAGTATTACACCTACTTTGCACAGGTGTAAATTACTATACAAGGGGCAAGGCAGTGGAGATTCAGAACCTCAACAATTGTGTTACAGAATTGTTCTAGCCTAGGTGGGGGTGTCTACATTTTGGACATTTTTCCAAAGATTTCCCAGTGTTGCTAACACCAGCTGAGCTCCAGCACTGTTAGCAACATTCGGAGCTCTAGGTCCAAATCCTCAGGACCAGTGCTATTGCACCTGGCAAGAAAGAAAAAAATATAATACAATTTTCCTGCATTCATAGTCAAATGTGGTGGGGGGTTTTAGTGCAGCTAGGTCCTTAGAGCTTTTTAAATGTATAGTTTGAGTAAAGAACAATTATGAAAAACTCATTATTCTCAGCCAATTTTCACATGGTTAATTTACATACTGCAGACCATTGATTAGATTGCTATGATGATCTTTTTACTAGGGAAATATAAACTTCGGATAACATGAGAATTTTTTTTCCAGCTTGTAATGGGATATTTACTCTACCAATAACCATGCTGCTTTGGATTATTGACTACAGGTTCATTGACTCCCTAGATAAGTTTGTCTCCTAACAGAGGCACACCTAGATCACTAGTTTAAAAAAATATATATTTATCTGAACTAAGTATTGGCTGAAATACAGTATCTGGACCTGTGAGTGATGGTTTAGCACATTCTGGATCAAAAAGTATATTTGAGGAAGCTATATTCGTTGCCCATTTTGTGCAATATGCAGGCTGTTTCCTCATTGCATTTTTGGCTTGTTGGACACATTGAAGGAGGAGAAAATGGAAAAATTAAGGTAAAAATGAAGTGAAAATATCAAGGTTTATTGCTTCAGCTCTCATTACCGCAAGCCTAGACAAAACATCATAAAAGCTTTCAGCATGCTCACAGCGTGATCTCGGAGAATCATGTGGACACTCTCTCTGGCAGTCTGCCATTTGTTAAGCATGTCCACAGAGAAATCTGATAACAGTTTTTGTGCGCCTGCTGTTGAAAGCTTCACAGTGTAATTTCCATAGTCCTGACTTCATCCCAGCACATCCTTGATAACTTCACTAATCTTAACAAACCAAATCCTGGTGTCTCTCATGTTAGTAGTAAGTCTCCTACTGACTTTAATGAGAAGAGGACATAGTCCAAACTGCCTGCTATTTTCAACCCTTATTTAACATAACTAGGGTGGCAGGCCCTATCCCCCCACAATTTTTTTAAAGATCTGCTTAAGACTTTTATTTGGTAACTCCACAATACAGCTGTCATAAATATAAAGGGAAGGGTAACAACCTTTATGTATGCAGTAATATAAAATCACTCTTGGCCAGAGGTACAGAATCACTTACCTGAAAGGGGTTAATCAGTTCAATTAACCTAGTTGGCACCTGACCAGAAGGACCAATGGGGAAGGAAGATACTTTCAAATCTGGGGGGGGGGGGGTTGTTTGTGCTCTCTTTGTGTATGCTTTCTCGGACAGAGAGAGGGACCAGGGCAGGAAAAAAACATCTCCTAAAAAGATCCTGAAATGATACATCTAAAATTACAGAAATTGTAAGTAATAGCAAGAAAATGCAGTAGATTATCTTTTGTTTTAGCTTGTGAATTTTCCCTATGCTAAGAGGTAATTTTATTCCTGTTTTGTAACTGGGAAGCAGAATCAGAGGGGAATCCTCTGGGTTTTAAATCTTTTTATTTACCTTGTAAAGTTATCTTCCATCCTAATTTTACAGAGGTGCTTCTTTTATTTATTTATTTTTTTAAATAAAGTTCTTCTTTTAAGAACCTGATTGATTTTAATGTCCTAAACATAAAGGGTCTGGTCTGTACTTTTATTAAAGGCAATTGGTTGGTATATTATTCTCAAGCCTCCCCGGGAAAGGGGGTGAAGAGGTTGGGGGGATATTTTTTGGGGGGGGTTAGGGGGGAATAGGGCTCCAAGTGGCCCCTCCCTGAAAGTTTGTTTAGATCACTTGGTGGTGGCAGCAATACCGTCCAAGGACAAGGAAAGGAATTTGTGCCTTGGGGAAGTTTTTAACCTAAGCTGGTGGAATATAAGCTTAAGGGGTCTTTCATGCAGGTCCCCACATCTGTACCCCAGAGTTCAGAGTGGGGAGGAAACCCTTGACAACTCTGGAAAAATTCCACCAAGATTTCAACAGCTTCCACCCCACCATTAACCTCAGCCTGGACCAATCTACACGGGAGGTCCACTTTCTGGACACCACAGTACAAATAAGTGATGGTCACATTAATACCACCCTATACCGAAAACCTACCGACCGCTATGCCTACCTTCATGCCTCCAGCTTCCATCCCGGGCACACCACAAGATCCATTGTCTACAGCCAAGCACTGAGGTACAACCGCATCTGCTCTAACCCCTCAGACAGAGACCAACACCTACAAAATCTCCACCAAGCATTCTCAAAACTACAGTACCCGCACGAGGAAATAAGGAAACAGATCAACAGAGCCAGACGTGTACCCAGAAGCCTCCTACTGCAAGACAAACCCAAGAAAGAAACCAACAGGACTCCACTGGCCATCACATACAGTCCCCAGCTAAAACCCCTCCAACGCATCACCAGAGATCTACAACCCATCCTGGACAATGATCCCACACNGGTCACCGTCCTGCAGCAAAAAAACTTCAGGACCAGACTCCAAAGAGAAACTGCTGAGCTTCAGTTCATCTGCAAATTTGACACCATCAGCTCAGGATTAAACAAAGACTATGAATGGCTTGCCAACTACAGAACCAGTTTCTCCTCCCTTGGTTTTCACACCTCTACTGCTAGAACAGGGCCTCACCCTCCCTGATTGAACTAAACTCGTTATCTCTAGCTTGCTTCTTGCTTGCATATATATACCTGCCCCTGGAGATTTCCACTACTTGCATCCGAAGAAGTGGGTATTCACCCACGAAAGCTCATGCTGCAAAACCTCTGTTAGTCTATAAGGTGCCACAGGATTCTTTGCTGCCTTGACAACAGCAAACCAGGAGAAGATCAAGAATGAGCTCTCAAAACTGAAGACTTTCATACAAAACCAACCTTCCACACAAACTTCCACGTGGCTGGACTTTAAAACGAGACAAGCCATTAAACGAGACAAGCCATTTACAATGCACACTTTACTTTTCTACAGAGGAAAAAGGACAGTAAACTATCTAAACTCCTACATGCCACAGGGGGCTACAACAGTGGTACCCTTAATTCATGCAACAATATTGTTAATCTATCCAACCACACACTTAGGACAGACTCTTCTGCTGGGCTATCTCGGGGATTCTCTTTCTGCCACACCACCCCCACGCACATGATACAGTTCTGTGGTGATCTGGAAGCCTACTTTCGACGTCTCCAACTCAAGGAATACTTTCAACACACCACTGAACAGTGCACTGACCCACAGGAACCCTCTTACCAACACTACAAGAAGAACTCTGCGTGGACTCCTCCTGACGGTCGAAATGACAGACTGGACTTCTACATAGGAGTGCTTCCGCAGACGTTCACAGGCTGAAATTGTGAACAAACAGCATCACTTGCCCCATAACCTCAGCCATACAGAACGCAACGCCATCCACAGCCCCAGAAACAACTCTGACATTATCATCAAAGGACCTGACGAAGGAGGTGCTGTGGTCATCATGAACAGGTCGGATTATGAACAGGAGGCTGCCAGGCAACTCTCCAACACCACATTCTACAGACCACTTACCGCCGATCCCACTGAGGAGTACCAAAAGAAACTACACCGTCTGCTCAAGAAACTCCATGCTATAGCACAGGAACAAGTCTCCATAAACCTGGAAATCCTGAACGCCCCATCATCTCAGGCATTGGCACTCTTACAGCAGGATTATCTGGCTATTTGGACTCTCTCCTCAGACCCTATGCTACCAGCACTCCCAGGTATCTTCGAGACATCACCGACTTCCTGAGGAAACTACAGTGCATTGGTGATCTTCCTGAAAACACCATCCTGGCCACCATGGATGTAGAAGCTCTTTACCAATATTCCGCACAAGGATGGACTACAAGCTGTCAGGAACAGTATCCCTGATGAGGCCCCAGCACACCCGGTGGCTGAGCTTTGTGACTTTGTCCTCACCCACAACCATTTCAGATTTGGGGACAACTTATACCTTCAAGTCAGCGGCACTGCTATGGGTACCCTCATGGCCCCACAGTATGCCAACATTTTTATGGCTGACTTAGAACAACGCTTCCTCAGCTCTCGTCCCCTTGTGCCCCTCCTCTACTTGCGCTAGATTGATGACATCTTCATCATATGGACCCACAGGAAGGAGGCCCTTGAAGATTTCCACCTGGATTTCAACAATTTCCACCCCACCATCAACCTCAGCCTGGACCAGTCCACACAGGAGATCCACTTCCTGGACACTACAGTGCAAATAAGTGATGGTCACATAAATACCACCCTATACCGGAAACCTACTGACTGCTATACTTACCTACATGTCTCCAGCTTCCATCCAGGACACACCACACGATCCATTGTCTACAGCCAAGCCCTAAGATACAACCACATTTGCTCCAATCCCTCAGACAGAGACAAACACCTACAAGATCTTTATCAAGGATTCTTAAAACTACAATACCCACCTGGTGAAGTGAGGGAACAGATTGACAGAGCGAGACGGGTACCCAGAAGTCACCTAGTACAGGACAGGTCCAACAAGGAAAATAACAGAACACCACTGGCCATCACATACAGCCCCCAGTTAAAACCTCTCCAGCACATCATCAGCGATCTACAGCCTATCCTGGAAAATGATCCCTCACTCTCACAGACCTTGGGAGACAGGCCAGTCCTCGCTTACAGACAGCCCCCCAACCTGAAGCAAATACTCACCAGCAACTACACACCACACCACAGAAACACTAACCCAGGAACCAATACCTCTAACAAACCCCGTTGCCTACTCTGTCCCCATATCTACTCTAGCGACACCATCAGAGGACCCAGCTACATCAGCCACACCATCAGGGGCTCATTCACCTGCACATCTACTAATGTGATATATGCCATCGTGTGTCAGCCGTGCCCCTCTGCCATCTACATTGGCCAAACCGGACAGTCTCTACATAAAAGAATAAATGGACACAAATCAGACATCAGCAATGGTAACATACAAAAGCCAGGAGAACACTTCAATCTCTCTGTACATTCAATAACAGATTTAAAAGCAGCCGTCCTTCAACAAAAAAACCTTCAAAAACAGACTTCAAAGAGAAACTGCAGAGCTACAATTCATTTGCAAATTTAACACCATTAATTTGGGCTTGAATAGGGACTGGAAATGGCTGGCTCACTACAAAAGCAATTTTCCCTCTTTTGGTATTGACACCTTCTCATCAATTATTGGGAGTGGACCACATCCACCCTGACTGAATTGGCCCTTTCAACATTCTCCACTTCTAATCATAGAAGATTAGGGTTGGAAGAGACCTCAGGAGGTCATCTAGTCCAACCCCCTGCTCAAAGCAAGACCAACACCAACTAAATCATCCCAGCCAGGGCTTTGTCAAGCCAGGCCTTAAAAACCTCTAAGGATGTAAGGTAACTCCCTTCTCATCATGTGCCAGTATATTTATGCCTGTATCTCTAATTTTCACTCCATGCATCTGAAGAAGTGGGTTTTTTTACCCACGAAAGCTTATGCCCAAATAAATCTGTTAGTCTTTAAGGTGCCACCGGACTCCTCGTTGTTTTTGTGGATACAGACTAACACGCCTACCCCTCTGATACGCCACAACACCACACCTCTATACCAATTTATATTAATATTCTGCCTTAAAAGATACCTCCGAAGCCAATTCTATCACATTTCCAATAAGACTGGTGTCTGACTAGATAATTCTTCCAGTTCCTTATACCACTTTCTTTCCAACTTTCCCAGTTTGTAGGCTCCAGTTTAATCATGGGGTAAACACAATCCTGATATAACTGAACTGCCTGATGTGTTGTGAATCCATTTTTTCTCTCTTGAACAGGTCCTGAAAGAAGGTATTCCCCCACCAGCACCTATTCCTGGGCTGTCAGGGCTCAAATTAAGGGCTATGACCTCCGATCCCTCCCACTACCTACGGTGCACCAGCAAAGCAGGCTGGACCATATCCAGCTGCTCTGTCTGCAAACACTAGCCAGAGATCATAACTACATACTCCTGCTCCAAACAGGGCATATCCGTAGCCTTATGTTCTACAGCTGTGTGTGTTCTATCACCTTGCGAGGATGAGGAACCCCAGTGAGTCATCCTTTACTCCACCTAGGTCCGCCAGGGATAATGGCAAGTAATGCCCCTGACGTCTGTCCCGTCTGCGATGAGATGGAATCGTTGGTGCATGTCCACCTTCAATGTGCGAGATTGCAGCCCCTCTTTTGGCTCCGCCAGAACCTCCTGCTGAGTTTCTGTTTGCGCTTTACTCCACATCTATTCTGCTATGCACTCCCTATCTGTGACCCCAAGAAGTCATGTGACTTCCTAGTCAACCGCCTCCTAGCACTGACCATGATGGCCAGACCTCAGTCAAGGAGGAGGACACTCAACCGAGAGGTTCTTTGCAACTGTAGGGCCTACTTCCATTCCCTTGTCATTTCACTGCTCTCGGCAGAGTGTCTCTGGGCAGCATCCACTGACTCCTTGGACTTCTTTATGAAGCAGTGGACGCTGTCGAGGGTTCTCTGCTTGTTGTCCCCATCTGGTACCCTTGTTTTGAACTTTTGACCCCCACTCCTATTTGTGTTTTATCATTTGTTGTCCCGTGGAATCTTGTTTTCTGGGCTCTGTGGCCCCTCCCTCAATTGAGGAGGTGGGCCTCTTGTCTAGGTGGACTTAGGCCCACCCTCCCAAAATTCAAATTAGCCCTCAAACCTTCCTCACACCCCAATCCACCCCTATATCCCTCTTGCATTTGTTCTCTTTCTACTGAATACCATACTCTTAGATGTACTATGATTTATCACGTTGAAATTCAAAAGCATCTAATTGCCTGCATAGTTCATTGTGCATTTGTGACCTTATAGCCACTTCATTTACATAAAGTAATCTAAGCATTATCTTCCTGTCCAGGTTTTTAAGTAATTTACATAGATGTTAAAAAGGGTTGCAGACAAGTTAACCCCTTGTTATCCTGAACCCTTAACTATTCTTATTTTAGCCTAGATTCTACTGTCTGAATAAACCTCCCCTACTCTCATTCCTTCAAAAGTATTACAGCTTCTGCCATAATTTACTTCTATTCACAATATCAAGTGCAGGAGAAATCTGCCAAACAAACCTACAGCTTATTGTTTTGAAACCAAATATACAGCCCTTAAATACTTTTAGTGAACACACAAGTGCACAGTGATGCTGCAAAAGCAGGGTTATTGTGGGTTTAAATTCAGACCAGGGCCCTGACATTCTATCAACCGCCAGGCAAATTATTCCTGCCAGGGGCAGCATTAATATGTGGGACATGGGCTGATCAGGTCAAGGGGCAACATGCTAAAATGTGGCATTTTTACTGCCTGCACCTACAGGAGTCACCCTTGCTACCATCAGTGTTGCTGTACTAATGGAACATTATGGATAAATATTTTCCTATTGTAGAAACTCCAATGAACTGTATATTACTTTATCAACAAAGCTATAGAGTAGGATGCTGCGAGCAAACAATACACCTATTAACTGACTAGAACTGCAATAGAAATTGATCATCATGCCATATTATATTAGTGATGACATATATACACATACCCAACTGGAATGTTACCATAATTATGATTTATTTGCACTACTTTAATGGAAAGTGTTATATTTGTTTTAATTTCTTTATGCAGATTCTGTCACTCCTGTATTGTTACAAGTTTAAGGAATAATACATGGACATGTCCTTATTGCCGGGCTTATCTTCCTTCGGAAGGAATTCCAGCTACTGATATTGCCAAGAAGATGAAAAGTGTATACCAAAACTGCACAGAGTGTGAGAGACAGGTTTGCAAGCCTAACATTCATTACTGATTAACTCTAAAGATATTCTGTGCACAAGAAGTAATAAGATTAAGGCCTCTTTTCTAGGCTGTGTCTAGATAATTCTTCCAGTTCCTTATACCACTTTCTTTCCAACTTTCCCAGTTTGTAGGCTCCAGTTTAATCATGGGGTAAACACAATCCTGATATAACTGAACTGCCTGATGTGTTGTGAATCCATTTTTTCTCTCTTGAACAGGTCCTGAAAGAAGGTTAAACTGCTACAGCAGCACACTGCAGTTGATGCCTCAGAGTAGCCATACACTGCAGCTATGAGAGGGGTTCTCCCAGCGCTGTTGTTAAATCCACCTCCCCAAGAGACGGTAGCTAGGTCAATGGAAATGTTTTGCCATTGACTTAGTGCTGTGAACACTGGGGCTCAGGTCCCTTGAACTATGTCACTCTGGGGTGTGGATTTTCACACCCCTGAACAATGTAGCTGGGTTGACCTAATTTTTTAGCATAGACCTGGCCTCAGGGCAAGCAGAATATTTTGCTGTAGTGATGCCAGTCAATTTCCTCATATAAACAAACTCTAAAATAAACTCAGACCAGTTGGACCTACTTATCCCAGGTCCAGATTTGCCACGGTTGAGTCTCCACTACCTT
Source organism: Platysternon megacephalum (assembly GCA_003942145.1). Classification (NCBI taxonomy): domain Eukaryota; kingdom Metazoa; phylum Chordata; order Testudines; family Platysternidae; genus Platysternon; species Platysternon megacephalum. The sequence goes on along the minus strand of QXTE01000280.1, from coordinate 1,282,251 downwards.
AGACTGTGGCCTTGTTTAGACAAGGGGGAAAAGTGCTTTTTTAAATTGTTAGCTCAGCTGCAAGACCCTACGCTATAACAACCTGCTAGAATCAAACTAAAGGTGTTAAATTGCATCTACATTAGAGTTACTGGTGTTTTCCCATCAAGTTAAACTACCTCAATTGAGCTAACAATGGGGGGGGGGAGAGAAAACACACCTTTTTTTCTTAATTTAGGCAAGGCATTTGTGTTATCATTTACCCCTGTGCAAATGTGCTTGTAAAATGCTACCATTGTGCACATGTGTAAATCACTAAACAAATTGCAAAGCTGTAGAGAATTAGGCCCATTGTTTCTAACTTTGCAGGGCAGAGCAAGAGAGTGAATTAGCAGGTCTGGACAAGGAAGACAGTTCATTGGTACTTTACTAATATACATTAATCTGAAAGTTTATACAAAACCAAAACATTTTTTCACTTTGTTCACAACTTTTCACTGCTTACTTGTCCCCTTTTCATTCTGCATAATGAATACCCCACCCTGTTTTGATTTTAAGTATAGGCCAGAACAGCATCTCCTTCCTCATTCTTCTTTCTCAGTGTCTTACTTCCTTTTGTCTTGTCAGCTGCAAAATAAAACCTAATTCTTCTATATCAGCTGTAAGATGAACATATTGCCACGGAATGCCAGAATGAAGGGATGAATTTAGGAAGAGCTGTTGTTATCTGATTAGTTAGACAGATTACAAACAGCATGAGAAACATATCAGGAATGTTATATAATAGTGTGCCTTTTAATTTTTATTTTTGCCTTGTGTTTTGTATTTCAGAAAACTGTATTTCACTGGTAATGGATAGTTTAAGGCAGTGCCTTAATATTACTACATGTGCATTTTTGTATTTTTTTTATTTGAGACAGAGGCAACAAAAATGTCATTGATATGTCAAGGAGTACAAGGCTATTGTTGTTTTTCTTTGTAGAAAATACTTAAAGGGCCCAGTTCACAAGATTTACTGTACCACAGTCCAGAAGTAAAGTGAATGGGCCACATCTCAGTTACATCAGTGTAAGACCCAAATCCCAGCCCCAATGAAGCCAATGAGAGTTTTGCTACTGACTTCGTCAGGACTAGGATTTGTCCCTGTGGGCGGCTTTATTGCGCTGTAACTTGCAAGTGTAGCCAAGCCCTCAGTCTAGTAAAAGTGTCGTTGATTTTAGTGGAGTCAGTCAAGATTTGCACCAGTGTAACAGAGCAGAATGTGATCAAATAGGTCTTTTTACCTGCGTAAGACCCGGTGGGTAGGGCCCACTATCTCCAACAGTTCTTTTCACGATCTAAAGTGTTAGTCTGAAAACCAGGACAAAGCCTTCAAACTGCTAGATATCTAGCTCTAATTAATTTTACACTCAAAACATGCACTTTTTTGTTAGGTAATGTATTAAAATAATGTGCTCAGTCAGTAAGATCTTGTAACTCCTGAGAAGTTGGGCTAATAATAGAAATTATGATATATCCTTAATTAAAGTGCTACCACTCTAATGAAAATAGCTCTTAAGCAAACTGGCCTCAAAGTTTTCAGGCTTGGTTTACAATAGGTTGATACAGCTATGGTACTCAGTGGGGTGAAAAATCCAAGGGAAGGGAAAAACCCCTTCCATCGCTGTAGTCTGCATCTACAGTACAGGGTTATAGCAAGATAGCTACAGCATCATAGCTATGCTACTGTAGTGCAGATAATGTGAACCTGGCCTCAGAATGGCAAAGATAATAAGCTATGCTAAGTGAACAAGACCACCGGGTATATGACATGTCTGTTGGGCTAAAGAATAACAGGTTGCTTTTTAACATTGCCTAGGTATGTCTGAGTGAAATGAGAGTTCATTTAAGGACTTGTGAGCAATATATAGAAAAATATGGACCTCTACAAGAGCTTGGAGACACAGTAACAAGGTACAGCCCTTTGATGACCATAATGTGACCACTGTGCTGTTGAGTTTACTATGTATTGTTGTTGGGATAAAATAGTACGAAGTACAGCTAGTCAATTAAGAAAAGAAAAAGGTCAAAATTCGGAAGTTGTTTCCATTTCACAGGATTTGACATGTAGCCATTTTCAGTTTTTTCACAATTTGTCACTTTTTTTTCAAAATGGTCATCAGTTTTTTTGTATATTGAAACCCAGTAATAATGATTTTGAGAATGTTTTCAATAAAAAACAAATATGAAATGTGACACTTTGCAAAAATAAAAAATATCAAGTCAACAGCTTTTTCGTTAACATTTTTATTTTTGAAAAAAGGCCTTTTTTTTAATCACATTCTTTCTTGGAAAAATTTCAGCTATCATATGGCATAAAGCTAAGAATCAGCATTTTTAAATATTTAGGGTAATTATTACTTTTTGAAAAACAAAATCTACTCGTGTTTTTTTTATAAACAAAGAAAGTCATTCATAATCATACCATCTTTGTAATTCCCAGATATGCCTGTCCATTTTGCCAGTGTGAGCTGCATGAAGATGATCTAATGGACCATTGTCTCACATATCATAGAACAGAAAGGAGAGCAGTGGTAACTATCTTACAGTCAGTTATATGTGCAAGTGTGTACTTTATTGAACTTACATATTAAACTGATTCTGTTTGGCTGCAGACACTAGTAGACATGATAACAGGCAAAAAAAAAGCGTTAATTACAAACTTGACTTGGATGACACAGTAATTAAAAAAATAAGTGGCCTGCACCCAGTCTGTACCAGTGATTCCACCCCAGCTAGCACGGGTGCTAGAAAATGGTATCAAAAGTTCTACGCTAGAAATACACCCAATATGTCATGATGGCTCCAAAGGAGAGTTTATAGTTAGCCCTTTGGACTAATGGCATGCCTTTTCAAAATGCCATGCAACCGTTTTACTAGATTCAGTGATTCTTCCACTTTTAAAATTCTGTATTCATCATTTCTCTCCATGGACCCAACATCAGCGCCTAACCTCCCAGACTCCACTTTCTGTGCAGTATTTTCTGTCTATCTTGATAGTCCTCTTGCCTAGCACATAACGATCTATGGATCATTATTTGAGAACTACTCCAATGATTCATAAGAGCTACAAAAGACTCACAGGACAAGGACAAATTATTCCAGTTGTACAAACAAAAATACATAGAATGGCCCCAAGCCTAGGGCTCCATGAGGCATAAGGGTCTGACTGTGGGGATCAAATTACAGGATCAAGACCTCTATATAGGCCTGATCTTGACAAGTTCTGTGCACGACTCCCATTGACTTCACTGGGAGTTGAATTTCCTTAAGACCTGATCCTGAGGGATGCCAAGTCAAAAAGTTAACGAATTGAATGACTGATATATGACACAACCATCCCTCATCACTAACAAAACAAAGGACGACACTCTCTTCTCCCTTATGGTACAGGTTAGTTCTCAATCTGCTTAACTACTATCATATTGGTGTTAACATTTTAGTAGGTCTGTGTACATCAGGGGTGGGCAAACTTTTTGGCCCGGGGGCCACATCTGGGTATGGAAATTTTATGGCGGGCCATGAATGCTCACGGTTCCTGGCCAATGGGAGCTGCAGGGGCAGTGCTTGGGGCAGGGGCAGCGTGCGGAGCCCTCTGGCTGCCCCTACGCGTAAAAGCTGGAGTGGGGACATGCCGCTGCTTCTGGGAGCTGTGCGGAGCCCCGGCGCGTGCGGAGCAGGGCAAGCCCCAGACCCCGCTCCCCGTTGGGAACTCGAGGGCCAGATTAAAACATCTAAAGGGCTGGATGCGGCCCCCGGGCCATAATTTGCCCACCCCTGGTGTCTGTAGTACTGAGAGTACAAATTAATGGAAGAATAAATAAGGTTACAGTTGAAGATTGGGTTCACCATTAAGAGTTACTACCCTAGCAGACCATATTTTGCAAAATTTTAGTTGTGTGGTTTTAAATTAGGTTCAGCATTTATTTGTTCAAGTCCACTGATTGTTCAGCACATATAGAAGCCAACCTGGTAATCGCCAAACAAAAATGTTATATTTTTTAGCATAAATATGTTTATTTAAAATACTTGGAGCAAATGCATAAGCAGTAGCTGTGTGCAGTTATGGGGCAGAATAAGGCCCTTAAAACTTAGTTAACCCTCTTATGTTAAAAGGTCTCACTCCACAATTAAACAAGTTTATCCCTTATAGACCAGTAAATAATATACATTACACAGCATTTCATTAAAATGGTCTAACAGCTTCCTTGAAAACCTCACACAAATATACAAACTATAGTTTAATTTAAATAATGTTTAGATTATAGAACAAACCCCAAAAAGAGTCAAGAAATTTCTCTGTCACACTGATGTCATAGCAACATGATCTATAAATGTGACTAACTGCTACAGCAAGAGCATAGACACTGTTTATTGCATAATTTGCTACCAGAATTCTGCCACATAGCAAAGGGTTCTCCAGGGCAGGTTGGGGAAACACTCCATAGGGCAGTGGTTGCAGCTAGAAGACTGGCCTCTCCCCTTAATCTTGAAACCCTAGAAGGGTAGGACTGGAAGGGACCTCAGTAGGTCATCTAGTCCAGTCCCCTGCACTCAAGGCAGGACTAAGTAATAACTAGACCATCCACCCTCCATGGGATGTATTGTGTGGGTTGGCACATTAGATATCTGTTTCTGAGAGTGCTCAGTTGAGGTCCATGGAGAGATTCTGGTCTGCTGTTTCTACCTCCTCTTTCATACCAGAAGAGCACAGAGCAGGATTTAGCTCTAAAAGTATCAATCAATAAGTTAGCCTTTTACACTTTGCTATAAGTATGTTATTCAAATGCTGTTTTAAGTGTGTACTAATATTTTTATGATATTATTTGAAGTAAATGTTGCAACAATTACAATGGTTAGCTATATTGCAGAGGACCAAAAATTATGAAGGAACTAAAATCTCCTTCCAAAACAATGAAGGCATTTTTATTTTAAGTAGCACAGTAAACCACCAGATATGTAAGTGGGAGCCCCATTATTTTCAGTGGAAGAGTAAATCATGTGGCACATAGGTTGGGAGCACAACAAATAACATTTCATTTTACAGTCTTGGGCTAGCCAGTACCAGGGAAGGAATTAAGCATCAGATGAGGGCAGACAGACATCTCCATGGGTATCTACTGAACAGAAAACACGCAACTGGGATTAACCTAATTTTAATGCTGGACTGCGGGTGTATTGTGTCTGGCAGTAAATATATTTGTCACTCAAAGAATGCCATTTAGCTATTACTGTTCCAGATATTTCACTCTCCCCTTAACACTGATAATATTTCCTTCTGCAACGTCTTTGTAATGAAAACTCAATATTTATAGTTTTCCCTCTGCTTACAGTACTGTCCAATTTGTCCAATACCTGGTGGAGATCTAAGCTGTTTTAGCCGGAATTTTATAAGGCATCTTCAACTCACACACACATTCAACCATGAAGACTACATAGTGAGTAAATAATCATTTTTATAAGCTACTGTCCTGACTTCTTTACATATCTCCCTCCGTACCTCTGATAATCAGTATGTCATGTGAGGGTATGCATTAGATTGCCAGAATGTCATGCTTAGGGCGTGTTGTGAAGTTACGAAGATGTAACAGATATGAGTGGGGGCAACAGACTCTACTGGTAAGAACACAAGACAGAGTTGGGAGACATGGATTCTGTTCCCAGTTCTGCTACTAAGTCATGGTGTGACTTTTTTGGCAAATACTTAGTCTCTCTCTGTTCCTCAACTTACCCCACTGGCTTCAATGGATTGAGCTATTAAACAACAGCTACTTACACTTTCCTAACTCGATAAAATTTAGACCATACATCACAAGAGTCAAAACACTATTAAAAATTCCAAAAACATTTTTCAGTGGTTTCCTTTATCGCCCTGACTGATGTCCATTCAGACACCATCCTGAAAAAAAGAGATGAATCTAATACTTTCTAAAGTGAGGGCAGACCCCTGAGAAAGTGGTGCCAGACTTGAGAGAACCACATGTGCCATCAATAAAATGTTGATCTATACTACATGCATATAAGAGTAATACACCTGGGTTGGGTAATATTTTATTGATGGCCCATGTATTTTTTTATCTTGTTTGCAATAGAGTGCTGAGAGATGCAACATTTTGTTATTTGTATATGTAATTACATAATATGCATCTCTATGTCTGGGGCCTGTAATAAATAACATAGGAGTTACTGGTGGTTGCATATTGTATTTTACTTGTCTGTCTCCTCTGGAATTCTTCCTTTTATAATTAAATTTGTTTCATAGTAAAAATTTCTCCCACTATAAATTGTCAGTGCTTAAAATTGAGTAGTATAAAATAAGTCCCCAATCCTTCAAACTACTTATGTATGTGCTTAACTTTAAGCACGCATATAGATCCATTGAAATCAATGTTTAGTTGGGTCATGGTCTAAGCAAGCTCTCAAAAATAGAAGTAGCTTGTTAAAGCGGTCTTTGTTTTTATCTGCATGCCTAAATATCTTTTTCTTTTCTTATTCCAGGATATAAACATAGTAGAAGAAGCCCTTATTGAAAACGTTCTACACCAGTCATTTTTAGAATATGTGCACGTGAATCATCCAAACAGCACATAATTCTACTGAAAAGGGAGGGATAGATGTTCAACAGATTCAGTTTTTACAGTTACCGGAACATTGTCAGATTTTAGACCTAAACAGGTTGACTTAAATAGTTTTGTTTTTAAATTAAATTCCAACTCCATCACAGAAAAATGTAAAAGATCACACTGCCATATTGCTGGTTTTGAACAAACTAAAATGCAGTAGTCACTGTCTGCCTGTACTACCTTATTGCTCATTGACAAACACCTTTACCTTTATACAAAGGAAAAGCAATGACTGGAGCAGAGAGCAGCTTGTGATTGCACATTCCACGAGCAGGCCAGAGTCTCCATGATACTGCTGATGATGTTGCAATGCTTGGGACAGACAGCAAACAAGGCACAGCCTTTTTTGGATTCTGTAGCCTATCAGACTGGGGAGAAGGGGGCACTCAGCGCTTCTGGCCTGCACCAGGGTGGTGGGGCTAGGGTTTTCTCTGCCCAGCAGGCATGCCTGCCGGGGCTCAGGACATCAGCAGGTGCCTCCTGTGGCGCAGGAACCCCGGCACTCACACCCCGGCTCTCAAACTTCTGAAGTTTGTCGTATGCAGCTCCGAGGGTCAGTACGTTTGGCCACCTCTACTCTAAAGTGACCAGAAGATCGGGCTATAGCATTGTTTCAAAATGTACCTCCAACAGAGAAGTAAGCACACAAACTTCTGTGTGTAATTCTACACATTTTCATTGTTGATTTCATTTCACAAATATGTTTTATCATGAGGAATAAAAAGTTGGCAGGGCCATTGATTTCATCTAAAAAAAATAGTCTGATTTAAAAGGCTTTCCTTCAAATAAATGTTCTTCATAAACCTCTGCTGTCTGACTTCTTTTTACATGTTGTCTATGTCAGTGGCAAAAATGACATGAGATTTACAAGGTTGGTGCCACACTATATATTGCTCTATGGCATACTACCTTGTCAACATCAAGGTCACAGCTTTATTAAAGGATTAAGATTTACAATAACATTAACAACATGAACACCTTCACATAAACCTCCCTGTAGTTTACTTCTTTGAGGTCAACAGCCCACTTTCTTCCCCTTCCAGAAGCAGATAATAATTACTGCAGTCTACTGAATAAAGTTCAAATGGACCAGCACTTTCTTTTTATCATATTTTGCTTTCTATAGTACCTAACCCTCTTTACCACCAGTAATTAATTTAGCTTCAGAACATCCCTATGAAGTAGGTAAAAATTATTCCCTATTTACAGATGTGGAAACTGAAGCACAAGAGAAGTTAAGTGTCTTGCTTAAAGCAACACAAGAAAGCTGCAGCGGAGCCTGAAATACCACAGATCTCCCTGACTCCCAGTCATGTGCTTTAACCACAAGGCCATAATGACTTTCAACCTGTGCTGGATATGAACAGGATTTGTACGATTCACCCCCTTTCCAATCCTCGAAACAAAGTGTGGAAAAACTGTCCTGTCTACACTGCAGCTGCTATCACTAGTAGCATCAGGGAAGCTGCATCAATGCAAAAATAAAAAAAGGCTTCAAATTTTCCCAGTGTGCATGTACCTGAAAAGGTAGTAGCAGAGCTGGGAACAGAACTCAGGAGTCAAATCACTGACATGTAATCATCAGAAATAAAACACTAATCATTACAATCATTTTGTCTGAGGAAACATGCAGTACGTAATTATAATAATGAAATCTCTATTTAGCCGGTGTTAGCATATTACAGAGTCAGCCTCTTTACAACACCCAAGTCATGTTTCTGGTGATTTTATTAAACTGAGTGAAAGTACTGACTGCTCATATTTATCAAACCAGGTGTGTACATCAAACAATATTCAAAACAATTGGATAGGTATGCTGGGATTCTTGCAGTACTTTGTAAGAGTATTCGCTAAACAGTAACCACATATTTAAGTATCTGTTTGTCCTTGTCTATTTTGCTGGATACATAACATGCATCAATATTTCTATAACAAACTCCCATAGTTTTTGGAATGATTCCTCTAATTTTGGGCTATTTTTCTTTTTTCCAATGAGAAGCTAGCAGCTACTAGCAGATGACAGATTAATTCTTCATTTCTTTGAGTCTGAACACTTCTGTTAGGAAGCCCAGAAGGATTAGTAAAGGGTCATTTGGTAATAAATATCCAACAATTTGTAATATTTAATTACTAATCACATCCCAATACTCTAACTGGACATATCCGCCATATATGCATGAAAATCTCTTGATATGTTTTTAACCTGACTGATGTGAGGTCCATTGAAAGAGTATCATAAAGACATTTTTATTTACCATAATACAAACTGAGGTTGCTCATCTTTTCCAAATCAATCTGTCATCCAAATCTTTTCCACCACCATGTCATATATGGACACTTATTTGTTAGGAATGTTGACTGCAAAGACAGAAATAAATTAGTTCCTTTTTCCTTCCAAATCCACCAGAAGCCAGTACATCTACTAAAGTTTCTCTATAAAACAATTTTTCTATAATGTTGATAAACATAATGCTTACCTTGAAAATATTTGTACTATGGGAGAGCGGGTGAGTTAGTTAGTTTTGATTTCTAAGAAGTTAGAAAAAAGTTTCTTTGGTGAACAGCTGGCCAGCCATATGTATTACATGGCTCACAGAACCCTTAAAACTGATTTGTGATTTGATTTAAAATCTAGATTATTTGCACTGGGTTTCATTGGTGAAGAAAAATATTGCATTTCGAGTTCTATCCTAAACACAGAGTAGTCTTTGCTAAAGGATGTATATAAATTGCTGAAGGGTGTGATTTTTTATTAAACTGGTAACCTAGCAATATTTACACTGCCACCATTTTCTTACTCAGTAAAGACCCAATGTTTGGCTGAATTAGAGCACCCCAATCCAGTAATGTTTTGGGTTGATAGTACCAGATATTTGGAACAGCTAGTCCACCCTGTTTAGTGGGTCTGTACAAAGTATCTGCACTCACTGTTTTTTTTTTATTACATATAAATTCAAACAGTCTCTATTCCTGCTAGAGTTTTGTCTAGGATGATTATAGGAATATTTTGAAACAAGAAAGATATCCTTGGCAGAATAGTCATTTTGACTATTTTTCCTAACCAATACATTGTATACTTTCCCCATACCCCAAATCTTTTTTCATTTGCTGAAACAGCGATTTGACATTTAAATCATATAGCTCTCGTAGGCTGTTTGAGAGTTGAATTCGCCAGTATTTTATAGAATTTGTTGCCCATTTGTACCCCAATGTTTTATGGAGGGATAGGTTCTCTAAATTGGGCAAATTTATAACTAGTATTTTAAATCTGGCATAATTCACTTTAAACCAGACCAAAGATTTCTTTAGACACTAATTTTAGAGAAATATTCAGGTTAGATAAAAATAACATTATGTCGTCAGTGTTTTTTTCTGATGTATTCCTGCAAGTTTTATTCTTGAGATAAATTCACTAGTCCTATCCTCTTCACATTGGCCATGGAACTGTTTGCAGAGTAAAGGAGGCAATGAACATCCCTGCCTAGTTCCCATATGTAATTCAAACAGGAAAGAATTAACCTCATTGGCTTTCACAACTGCTTCTGGGCTGGTATAAAGAGCTGTTTGTGACAGGTTCCCCCCAGGGTGCCAACTGGAACTGCTACCAGCATCTTCATGTCAGGTCAGAAAACAGAGAAAGCTGCTTTGTCATGTGTGGGAGGAGGGTAAAAGAGCAGAAATCAGCAGCCCTTGGAGACTGAAACCCACATATCCCTAGAGTGGACACAGCCTGGGCAACAGCAGGGAGAGTCTTCCCACTGACTCCTGGCCAATGCATCTCAGCACCGCCTGAAAGGAACCTGTAGGAACAAGAAGAGAGTTCAACCTCTCTGGGCCATTCAGCCCTTAATCTCTCTACTGAGGCTTATAATGAAGGGGACAGTTAGGCCCATCTGTGGTTATTTGTGTGATGCAGACACCTGTTTGACTGGGAACCAGGCTGAGCTCTCCATCTTCTTTAGCTCCTCCAACTCCCACCTAGGATATGTGACACACAAAAAATGTTTAATCAGCTCTCAGAAGTCATTAACTGTGCGTCCAATGGACAGAGACACTCAGGAAGCATCTTTGCTCTTGTTTCTGGCCCTGAGGTCTCTGGATACATCTACATTCCAGTGGAACAGCAGGTGTCCAGAAAAAAGGCAACACCTGGGGGATCCATAATCTAGTGGTTACAGCAAGAGATCAGGAATCAGGACTCCTGGTTTCTATTCTCAGTCCTGGGAGGGAAGCATGAACACCTCCTTCCTAAACTGGGAAGATGTCATTTTATTTTAACATCTGTATCCTCAAATGGATGATTACTGACATACAGTACTTTTATAGTGCATGACATGTTCAAAGGCCTTTACAAACAGCATAATCTACCTGGGAGGTGGGTGTGTATCATAAATCCCATTTTACAGGGAAGCAAACTGAGGAGGCATGGATGGGGAACTGGATTTACCCCACGACCACACAACAAGCCAGGGACAGAACTGAGAATAGAATCCAGGTGTCCTGACTTCCAGTCCTGTGTTCTATCCCATAGACCAGGATACAGAAAGAGGGTGGAAGGGTCCTTCTAAACACTAGACAGATTCTGTGAAAGAGATACCATCAATTTAAAGAAATGTACTTGCAACATATTATATTAATCTGTGTTATTCACACCACCCATTAATTAATAAATAATATTATAAGTGAAATCAGTTTTTAAATACATTTTATTTCTATTGTGCTCTTTGTTCAACTTAGTCAGTTTCAGTATTATTTTATCATCAGTTTCGCATTCAAGTTCTCTATGCTACAATATTAGGGTCCAAACCTTGAAGGGAAATATTTATTGATTTAAAATTCATCTGTTTTCATTGGACTTATTAAAATTTAGAAACATTTCAATTGTCTTACAAAAGTGGGGGGGGGTTGGTTTTTTTTACAAAAATTAAATATTGGGGAAAACTAAAGTTGGCAATGTCCCATTACCATCTTCATTACCAAGCTGAAAGGAAAGGGGAAATAGGATGTTAATGAAATTTGCAGGTGATGCAACACTGGGAGGAACTGTAAATACCAGTGAGGACAGGGAAATAATTTAAAAGGATGTAAAAAGTTTAGAAAGATGGACAAGGCACCATAAAACTAGACGTAATCTGGACAAATACAAAGTATTATATCTGGGGAAAGGTTTCAGAGTAGCAGCCGTGTTAGTCTGTATCCGCAAAAAGAACAGGAGTACTTGTGGCACCTTAGAGACTAACAAATTTATGTGAGCATAAGCTTTCGTGGGCTACAGCCCACTTCATCGGATGCATGTAGTGGAAAATACAGTAGGAAGATATATAGATATATATATACACGCAGAGAACATGAAACAATGGGTGTTACCATACACACTATAAGGAGAGTGATCAGTTAAGGTGAGCTTTTATCAGCAGGAGAGAAAAAGAACTGTTTGTAGTGGTAATGAAAATGGCCCATTTCAGGCAATTGACAAGGAGATATGAGGAACTGTAAAGGGGGGGGGGGGAGGGGGGAGGGAAAAATAAGCACGGGGAAATAGTTTTACTTTGTGTAATGGCCCATCCGCTCCCAGTCTTTATTCAAGCCTAATTTAATGGTGTCCAATTTGCAAATTAATTCCAATTCAGCACTCTCTCCTTGGAGTCCGTTTTTGAAGTTTTTTTGTTGTAATATTGTGACTTTTAGGTCTGTAATCGAGTGGCCAGGGAGATTGAAGTGTTCTCCAACTGGTTTTTGAATGTTATAATTCGTGACGTCTGATTTGTGTCCATTTATTCTTTTATGTAGAGACTCTCCGATTTGGCCAATGTACATGGCAGAGGGGCATTGCTGGCACATGATGGCATATATCACATTGGTAGATGTGCAGGTGAATGAGCCTCTGATAGTGTGGCTGATGTGATTAGGTCCTATGATGGTATCCCCTGAATAGATATGTGGACAGAGTTGGCAACGGGCTTTGTTGCAAGGATAGGTTCCTGGGCTAGTGTTTTTGTTGTGTGGTGTGTGGTTGCTGGTGAGTATTTGCTTCAGGTTTGGGGGCTGTCTGTAAGCAAGGACTGGCCTGTCTCCCAAGATCTGTGAGAGTGATGGATCGTCCTTTAGTATAGGTTGTAGATCCTTGATGATGCGCTGGAGAGGTTTTAGTTGGGGGCTGAAGGTGATGGCTAGTGGCGTTCTGTTACTTTCTTTGTTGGGCCTGTCCTGTAGTAGGTGACTTCTGGGTACCCGTCTCGCTCTGTCAATCTGTTCCCTCACTTCCCCAGGTGGGTATTGTAGTTGTAAGAACGCTTGATAGAGATCTTGTAGGTGTTTATCTCTGTCTGAGGGGTTGGAGCAAATGCGATTGTATCATAGAGCTTGGCTGTAGACAATGGATCAAGTGGTGTGGTCTGGATGAAAGCTGGAGGCATGTAAAAGAAGCCCTTGAGGAATTCCATCATGATTTCAACAATTTCCACCCCACCATCAACCTCAGCCTGGACCAGTCCACCCAAGATATGAACCAAAAATGTAAAGGCAGAGCAATTATGACACCTCCAGAACAAACAGCAGAAAGCAATCAAGAAAAGAGCAATTATTTAACCACAGTATCCAGGCAATTAATATTTACTTCTATTGTGGCAGCACCCAGAAGTTCCAATCTGAGGGACCCATTGTTATAGGTGCTTTAGATGCATGCAATAAGATAGCCCACAAAAATAGCATCATAATAAATTTGAAACTATCTATGGACTTCACTATGCTGTCCACTGTAACTACATGGGAGAAGCAGAGACTGATCTCAGATCTTCTTACTCCCAAACTATTTGTCTTGAACAACAGAAGAGTGTTCTTTAGTGGTTAACAGTACAGGGCCTATCACATACAAAGTAACAATTCTGATTCCATTCAGAAGAGGGCAGTGGTCTGTCTGTCTCTCACTCTCATACACACACAAGCCAGTTCCATATAGTAGCAAGTTTTGTGTGTGTCTCCTTACCCTCCACTCCTACTTCTCCCATTTCTTTATTCCCAATTTCTCTTTCCTTTCATCTCTGAATCATTCTCTCCATCTCTACACCATTTTCTCTCCCCCTCTTTCTTCATTTTTGTTTTGTTTCTCTCTGGGTCTCTCTCTGAAAAGCAGCCTCTCCCTTTCATTCTGGCCCCTCTCATAGTCACCCCCTATTCTGCTGCCCAAAGGGGCAGCTTTAGAGTTCATGGTTTCAATAGCACCCACAGAAATCATGAAACCAAGGGTGCAAAAACAGGGGCAGGAGTGTTTGCTTTTGTGTGATTAGAAAGTTGGCAATGGCAACCCTAGTAGAAGATCCGACTCTTAGCTTCTTCCCAAGGTTAGGCTCACAACTGCTTCTTCAGCTTTCTCCTTCACACAGAATATCATTAAACAGTTGCAACCCATACTCAATGGGGACCCCATCCTGAAAGAAATCTTTCCTGAACCTCCACTTCTGGCCTTCAAATAACTCCCCAACCTCTCCAAACTCATCATCAGAAGCAAGATCCCCACAGACTAGGCCACACCAACTCAAAGCACCACCAACCCTGCCAGAACAACAGATGCAAAACCTGCAGACAAATCTCCACTGCTACAATGATCAATTACAACACACCTTTCATGATCCAGGGGTCCTACACATGCCTATCACAACATGTTATACCTCATCCAGTGCACTAAATGGCCCAATAACAACTATGTGGGTGAAACCAGACAATCACTACGCTCTTGAATGAACTCACATAGGAAAATGATAAAAGACAAAAATGCCTTATCACCTGTGGGTGACACTTTTCACAAAGCAATCACTCTGTGTCTGACCTATCAGTTCTCATCCTCAAAGGAAACCTGCACAACACTTTAAAAGATGAGCCTGGGATCTTAAATTCATTACTCTACTAGACTCTAAAAAATCATGGACTGAATAGAGACACTGGATTTATGGCTTATTACAACAATCTGTAACCCACTAACCCCCTCTTTTGTCCTATGACTGCAAAGGTGTTAACAGGCCACTCTATTTTGAATGGTTCCTTAGATTAGAATATACGCTAACTAGTTATGCTAAACAAACCGTTCCACCTTGCATTTAGCTGTAACACTAGGAATACATTGCCTAGACTGGAAGGAAAGCTCTGTGGGGCTCCAAAGCTTGTCCCTCTCACCAACAGAAGTTGGTTCAGTAAAAGATAATATCTCACCCACCTTGTCTCTCCTACAAAACACAGACACAAACTCAAACCCTTAGCCCCTGTCTGCATTTTCAATCAGCAAACTCTGACAAGGCCTCACCATGTGGCCCATCACTTTGGGCAGTAGCCATTGTTTCCAGCTCTTAAGTAACATAAAAGGGATTTTACTGCTCCTCCCACTAAGCCTGAAAGAATGGTGCTTAGCACACCCATCAGCTTTAACCAGGTCTTTGATAGTCTCTGGATCAAAGATTGCCATCAAGTGTATTATTAGCACCTTTCCGCATAACAATATTAATAGTAACTGAAGTTAGGGCTGAATCAGGACTCCATACCCAACATCCCCTGATCTGATCCTGGAGGACGGACCTCAGCTCCAGCTCAGTTTCCTCCAACAGATTTACCTCCACCCATCCCAAAAACTACAGGCCCAGCCTGAGTCTTTGAATAAGGGGCTACAGCAGGGGTTCTCAAACTGGGGGTTGGGATCCCTGAGGGGGTCACGAGGTTATTACATGGGGGTTCGCGAGCTGTCACCCTCCATCTCAAACCCCGCTTTGCCGCCAACATTTATAATAGTGTTAAATATATAAAAAAGTGTTTTTAATTTATAAGGGGGGTCACACTCAGTGGCTTGCTATGTGAAAGGGGTCACCAGCACGGGCGGCAGGTTTGTAGAAATGTTGGTGGTGTCTAGAATGCCCAGAGCCCACCCCTCCAACTCCTCCCCCCCAAACTCCACCCCCCCACACACACCTGCCTAAGGCTCTGGGAGGGAGTTTGGGTGTAGGCTCTGGGCTGGGGCAAGGGGTGGGGGTGCAGGAGGGGGTGAGGGGTGCAAGCTCTGGGAGGGAGTGCGGAGGGCTGGGGTGCAGGCTGTGGGAGGAAATTTGGGTGCTGGGTGCAGGCTCCGGGCTGGGTGTGCAGGAAGGAGTTTGGGTGCAGGCTCTGGGAGGGAGTTTGGGTGCAGGCTCTGGGAGGGAGTTTGGGTGCAGGCTCTGGGAGGGAGTTTGGAGGAAGGGGGTGCAGGCTCTGGAATGGAGTTTGGGTATAGGCTCTGGGCTGGGGCAAGGGGTGGGAGTGCAGGGGGGGTGAGGGGTACAGGCTCTGGGAGCAAGTTGGGGGCAGGAGGGCGTGTGTGGGAAAGGGGTGGGGGTATAGGCTCTGGGAGAGAGTTGGGGGTGGGATCATAGAATCATAGGCCCCGTCTACACTACCCGCCGAAATCGGCGGGTAGCCATCGAAGTATCGGGGATCGAATTATCGCGTCTTGTCTGGACGCGATAAATCGATCCCCGAACGCGCTACTTCGAACTCCGGTACTCCTGCAGGGCGAGCGGAGTTACCGGAGTCGAAGTGGGAGCCGCGAACTTCGATCGCGGCGCCGCGCGGACGCGAGGTAAGTCGCGTTAGTTCGAACTAAGGTACTTCGACTTCAGCTACGCTATTCGCGTAGCTGAAGTCGAAGTACCTTAGTTCGATCCCGCCCCTAGTGTGGACCAGCCCATAGAATATTAGGGTTGGAAGAAACCTCAGGAGGTCATCTAGTCCAATCCCCTGCTCAAAACAGGACCAACACCCAGTAAATCAAGCGGGGTTGTGTGGGAAAAGAGTGAGGGGTGCAGGCTCTTGGAGGGAGTTTGGAGATGGGAGGGGGTGCAGAGGGAGGTGGTGCAGGCTCTGGGAAGGAGTTGGGGGCGGGAAGGGGTGTGTGGGAAAGGGGTGGGGGTGCAGGCTCTGGGAGAGGGTGGGGTGGTGCGGCACTTACCTGGGGCTCCTAGGCAGGGTGTGTCAGGGGGCCTCCGTGTGCTGCTACTCCCAGGCACTGCCCCGGAGCTTCCTATTGGCCGCAGGGGCGCTTGGGGTGGGACACAGACCCACCCCACCCAGGGGCTGCAGGAAGGGGCCGGCAGCCACGTCGAGTGAGCAAGCAAGAAGCTGCTCAGCTCCGCTGCACTGCTGGTGGTGAGTGGGGGCCCAGAGCCATTTTAAATCATCCGGGGGATGCGTGGTGGGGAGTGCCCAGGGGCAGAAGGTGGGGCTGAGGGAGAGACTTGACCTCAGACATTGCTGGAGCCGGGCCCCGGGCCAGGAATATTCCTGGTGCCCAGGCACCATGGGCCCATAGAACTCACTGCCCATGGTTACCAGTACAAAAGTTTGAGAACCACTGGGCTACAGGCTTCGATCTTGAGCCAAGGCTCTTACCCTCCAGACATTCAAGATCAGGCAGGCAGGGCCACCAATCTTCAGGGTATTATTCTGTGTATTTGAGTAGTCCTCACTGCACCAGAAAGTAGCACAAGGCTACCCGTTGCAACCACCACTGGCTGATGCAGTATAGAGCTCTGGTTGTTTGCTAGGATCCTAAATGGTCCTAAAAGGCCATGTAGGCCCAGGGGTTTAGGGTTTCAGGTTGCATTCCTCCCACCTGAAGACCCATGGACTTAGAAAGAGGGGTGGGGTTCCCCTGCCTGGCAACCCCTTCTATACATTCACTGTGGAGAGTAGCCAGCTGTCAGCTTCAAAGTGGTGGCAGAGTAGAAGTCAAGGGCAACATTTCCTCCCATCCTCCTTTTTTTTCCAACAAGGGCCTCAAATAAGGGGGCTGTGCTTTATTTTAAAGTCATCTAATCCCTACAAATGAGACCTGTTTATCTTTAAAAGGGAAACTAAGGGTTTGTTTGTTTTTTGTTAACCACCAAGACCCAAATTCAGGTAGGTCACTACAGAATCTGCTTAATGTGTCTGAGGGCTTGCCTACACAGGGAAATTTACCAGCATAATTATACCACTATAGTTATATCAGTAAACGCATACTGTGAATACTATTATTTGAGTATTATCAACCTATAGAGATCAAAACTCATGAGTCAGTGTTTCCCCTTCCAAATCATGAGATTAGCTGAAAATCCTGTTTGTGTGTGTGGTGGTGGGGGAAGAGGTGGGGGTATTCAAATTGTGTTTTTTAGTCTGTCTTTTGACTTTAACTCTTCTGCCAATGTGTGTGAGATAATTTCAGGTTGAAAAATCAAACCATTAATGCATACAAAAATACACACCTACCTCTACCTCCTCTGGTGGAGATTCCACTTACCTTCTTCTTCTCACCTCTAATACAGGGGAATCGCCATCTATTTTCTATTACCATCTTGACCTAACAGCAATACTTCTCTGTCTGTGACCCAGTGGCAGCTGTTCACTGACTTCTTCCCTCCCCCGGGAGTTTCTCCTCCATCAGGGTCCCAGCAGAACCACTCTCCATCCCAACTCCTCCCTGCTGCTACTCCAGGCCTTCTCTCTCTGATCTAGGCCCTTACCTGAAGACAGGTACCTTACCTTACCTTTACCTGTCCTTAGCCCCAAGGCTCTTGCACAGAGCTCTGCCCATGCGCCCAGCCCTGAAAATCATGGGTCTACAGGAGCTTCTGATGTCATTGTGACAACTCCTCCTGCAGGCACCAACATCCCCTGTCTCACACAATCAGTTTGTGAGAATTGGCAATACTACAACCTTGCCTTCCCCTGGCTGTTTGGAGGGGACTCCCCTTGCTCACCACTATCTCTATGCTGAGAAAACTGCCATCGACCCATGCATCTCTCACCCCATCTCTATCCTCTGCAACTCCTCACTCTTCTCATTCACCTTTCACAGTGCCACTGCTGCTCCTCACAGTCCCTGTGTCCATCTAGCCCCCTGAACCACAGACTGACAGCCCTTTTGCCTGGTTTAAATCTCTTTGAGAAGAGTGGGAACTGGCAGCCACCTTTATTTAGGGCACCCCCACTTCCACATGCAGATAGCCATCATCCTGGCTTCACCCCCATTGACTGTAAAAGGAGATGGTGGCCATTTTGAATAAGGGAAAAATTGTGTGTTGGCACCTTTCATCATGTATGCATGAGACAGGTAAAACCACACCCCACAATTGCTAGTCACAATATAATCATGGCCATTGGCAATAATGTTATTCCCTGATGTCGCTGCCTTCACAGTGTACTCATCAAGTGAATACAGAGCCCCTCTGTCTGGCAACAGACACTGTCACACTCTAAGGTAACTAGCCAGATTTCCCCAGAACACACTGCTGCAAATGTAACTGGAAAGCACAGCAATTGGGAAAGATGGTTGGACACTTTGAAAAAGGCAGCTCTGTGGACACTTCTGCCAGAAGCTGG
Source organism: Platysternon megacephalum (assembly GCA_003942145.1). Classification (NCBI taxonomy): domain Eukaryota; kingdom Metazoa; phylum Chordata; order Testudines; family Platysternidae; genus Platysternon; species Platysternon megacephalum. The sequence continues at coordinate 1,263,235 of QXTE01000280.1, read as the reverse complement.
AAGTGGAGGACAGGGGATGGATCACTTGGTGATTGCCTGTTCTGTTCATTCCCTCTGGGGCACCTGGCATTGGCCACTGTTGGAAGACAGGATACTGGGCTAGATGGACCTTTGGTCTGACCCAGTAGGGCCATTCTTATGTCCCAAAGCATGCTGGCCAACAATCCCGTCATTTTCCTCCTGCAGACACAGCCAGTTAGTTTCCTGTTAAGCAATCTGCTCAGCACAGGCCAGCAGCTGTAATTCCCCTATTAGATACTCCTACAACTGCCACATTATCTTGCATATTATTGCTGTATAGTGAACATTGCCTGTTCCCTCTCATCAGAGTTGAGAATTCTGAGATCTCAGCATCAATGTCCAGTCTATGCTAGGAATTAGCTTAAATTTCAGCCACCACAGTGTAGCTGCCCCAGTGCCAACCCCTAGTGCACAGAAGGTACCAATGTCTCTTGTTTTTTCCTTGAGTTAACTTAAAACAAATATCTGCTTGCTGGGGCAAATATTTGGAGAGTGCCCCGATTAACCTTTACAAAGGGCTCAAGTCAATTACCCACCCAACACCTGATCACCGCCATACCCCTAGGGGTTTGCACCAATGCAGCTACAATAGAGGCTGAAATCAGAGCTAATTCCCCATTGAAGAAGTACAATTGCTGCCCACTCCGCCCACTTTGCTTGACCCGGGGCAATGGACAAATCCATCGGGAAGGACAATGGTCTAGGAAACGCCACACAGCAGAAAACAAAAGAGGGAGGGAGCTGCGGGCACCTCTGCTGCCAGGCTGGGCTGGCCCCCGTGCGAACGCAACGCAAGTCACTCCCACGGGACGCGGGGGCTGCTCGCCCCGGGGGTGAGAGGCGTTCGGTGCAAGCGGTGGGGCTGGCTGGGGGCTGAACGGGCCGGGCGCCCAGGGCCCCGGAACTGCTGTCACAGGCTGGGCCCCTCCTTGGCCGACGCAAAGGGGAAGCTCAGGGCCTGACAGCGGCGTAGGGGCTCGAGCAAAGGGGTGGGAACGCGGGCGCGGCAGGGCCCGTGGCGGGCTCCCGGGGGCTCTGTATAGCGGGGTGGCGGCGGGAAGGGGGCTGTCCCGCAAGGGCCATCCAGCAGGCCACGGGGGGGAGGGGGCGCTTGTTGTTTCATAACAATCCCGCCGGGCCCAGCCGCAGGTAATCGCCATGGAAACCCGGGCCACCGCGCCCCGGGACAGCTGCTGCGGCTGCAGCATGGAGTCCGGCGGGGGCTGCGGCTGAGAGACCCTGAGACACTGGAGCGGCGGCCCCGCCCAGGGGGCCCCCGCCAGGTACCGCGGGCCGCGCTCTCGGCCCCAGAGGGGGGAGGGCGCTTCCCGCTGCCATAGAGGGCCCGGTAGAGAGACGGAAACAGACAGGGCCGGTGGGGGGAACCGATCCCCTCCCGGTGCCAGGGCCCTCGCTGCGACAGGGACCGGCCTGCCAGCCCCCTTCCCGCAGCTCCCTTTCCCCATTGGCCTCCACCGCCTTCCTGCAGCTCTGGCCCTGGTTAGTCGGAGCACGCTCTGCCCCAGCTGCTGCATCAGCGCCCCCTCGAAGTAAGCTGGCGAGGGACGCTGCCAACCAGAGGGCACGGGCCTGTTCCCCCACCAGCCCTTCATCCCCACAAGGGGGAAATCGGTTAAGACCTAAGTCTCCTTAAGTGAGTGATTTCGCCCCTTACTCCCACAGAGCGGTCAAGACTCACTGCCATGGCTGAGGAGCCTGCCACTATTTGTTTCAATGAAGAGGATTTTTACTGTCCCGTGTGCCAGGAGGTGTTCAAAACGCCTGTGAGGACAGTAACCTGCCAACACGTGTAGGTATCTGTTGCCCCTGACCTTCCCCTCTATGAGTGCGTGTCCTCTAGCCTCCTGAGAAGGTGTTATTCCTTTTTGTTTCTTCCCCCCAGCTTTCCAACACTTGGCCTGGGAGCAGCCTCTAGTGCAGTATGATACATACAGTAAAACTTTACAGACCTTTTTAAAGCTTTTCCAGTCCACTGTGCTGATGATAAACCTCTATCCAATGCTGAATTTAGATTGTGTATGAGGTGTTTCAGAGCTTTTATCATCCTCATTTCATTTGTAATGAAAGAACCATCAGGTGAAAAATATTTTTTTAAAATCCCTTGCCTGTATTACTAATGTTATCGTACATATTTAGAAGTGAAAGAATTTTACAAATCTTATTAACTGTGTTCCTTTAATTTCTTATCAATTGGCTATTCTCTCAGATTGGAAAGTGGAAAGAGTGTAATCAGTTTAATTTTCTAGCTGTCATTCACAATGCTGCAAAAAGTGTATGTTACTTCTGAGAAATGTTTAATTACAAACTAGAAATTTGCCAAAACCACCCCAAAAGTGTTCCTTTTAAAATCAACACACCCTTTAAAGAATGCTGTTTATATATGGAAGGTAAGGGGAACTGCAAAAACCAACAAATTGGAATTTATGGGGGCAGTTGCGTGAGTGAAGGGCTGCAGCATTGGGCTTTATTACTATAGGTCTAGAAATAAACATGAGCATCTGATAATTTCCTCAATGTCACATGTTCAGTATCTCATTAATGATCATTCAAGTTATACAACTCAGGTGTACTGGAATTAGAAAGTACAATCTCTATAAAATGAATTGCCAAACATCCCATAACTTGAGATCAGTAGTATGTTTCTATAATAAGTTTACCTCTTTTGATCTGTATTGTTTTTATGAAGACTTATAGATACAGACTTCAGCCAGTGATCCTTATCCTGCAGAACTTATTGCTGGTTCAAGGCCTGACTCTACTATTTTTATAATAAATAATAACTATCCTTGGTGCTAAAGCAGAAAATATTGACCTACGCAACTTTTTTTTTTTTTTTACTAATTTGTGTTTGTGTTAACTTTGAATTAGCTTCTGCAGGAAATGTTTCCTGACAGCAATCAGAGAAAGTGGAACGCATTGTCCTCTATGCCGTGGAACTGTGACTAAAAAAGAAAGATCATGTCCCAAAAGGGCTCTAGATGTTGAAAACAACATGAAGAAGCTTTCTGGGTGTTGTAGATGCTGTGAAAAACAGGTGGAGTAAACATAAAAGTTACTTATTACAAATGAATAAACTTTCCTTTTTTGGGACCTGATCCTTCAGGCTGCTATGTGTCATTAATGCCCAGTAGTTAAAGACTTGCAGCATCGAGCACCAAGTGAGGCAGGTGTGCATACACATGCATCTGAAGTAGAAGTTGGTCCTTAGCTATGAAACAAAGTTTGAAATCAGAGCAAAGTGGCTGCTGAAATAAAGTTACTTTTCAAGAAAGATTTAATTTTTTTTTTGTAAAGTGCCAAACTGATAGTGCTCCATAAGTTAAAATAACTGAGAGGAATGAATGAAAACTCTAAAACAGGCCAAGAGAACATGAATAACTATGACAATGAGAAATGGGGAACAACTAGAAAATAAACTAAAGAGCTCATAATGTGCTATATTTTTTTAAAGTGCTCAAATTTACAGCAGAAGAGCACAAAAATAAAAAATGCAAACAGCAATACAAATGCCAGTAAACACTACCATATTATTTAATCTCTCTGCTTTCCCTTTGGTAAAGAGATCACTAATGTTCAGAACACTATGGGTGGAATCCTGGCCCCATTGAGGCCAATAGGAGTCTTGCCTTAAATGGAGGCAGGATTTCACCCAATAGATTTTGTTTATGAAGCATTTGAATCCAAAAAGTCTTAATATTACCCTTCCTCACTCTTGGGTCTCAGAGGATTGTGTGAGATCCTCCATTAGTACTGAGTTTGGTGCTTTGTTACTCGTGATCTCTGATTAAAATGAAATAAGGTGAGGGAATGATTTAAACATTCAGGTTTATAAACTATAAAACCAAATGCCATTTACACTCAGTTGCAAACTGGTAGACTGGAAATAACAAAGTGGCTTACATATGTCATTGAGCATACTAGCTGTGAAAGATAATGTGTTCTTAGAACCTTTGGACATGTTTCTATCTGTAGCTGTCCTGCTCTCACTTCCTTCTGTGAAGCTCTTCATTGTGCTCAAGGGAGCCAGTACTCCTGCTTGACAATAGGAATCCCTGAAAATCTCAATTTGAGGTGTAACTGACTGCATAAATGGCAAGAGGGCTAGGATCACAAAGTAATACACCCTTCCCCTTCAGCAATAATGTATTTAAAACAAATGAATACCCCATACATAGTGCCTTTTCCTTTTGTATCAAGAGTTGAATATAATGCCTAATACATTATTAAGTGTTCAATGCATAGATGGAGTGGATACAGAATGTAGTTGTTAAAGTTGCATTAGAAGAGGAATTAGAATTTAATATATTGTTATACAGGGTTGTTCTGTTTTCCTTTCTTACATGCATTGTTTTATCTGTTGGCAGAAGTACCGTAATTCTTTTCCCAGATGTTCTAGTTACACTGTAAAATCTAAATGGTTTGAAATTTCATTTACAGGTTAGGTTTTCTCGCATGAGACACCATTATAAAACATGTAAGAAGTATCAGGATGAATATGGTGTTCCTTCTATTGTTCCAAACTTTCAGATTTCCCAAGATTCAACAGGGAACAGGTAATTAGTGTATTTCATGTATGACTCAGATACTTTTTTTGTGAAAGGGAAATAGTTTTTCTAGGGCACATTTTCTTTTTATAAACAGTGTTGTCTAAGTTCTTGTGCTTCAAAAATGAATATTTCTCTAGAAACACCCTTTAGATCCTGTTCTTTATTCTTCAATCTGTGGCATTTAGAAAAGTGCTCTACAGCATGTTTTGGAATGACTTCCAGAAGCCTTCCCTAAATGTTTTATAGTGTGAGAGTACCTCCGACTGTTTTGGTGTTTTTGCCTTAACAGCAATTGAGTAAGTTGCTTTATAGGAGGTCTGATTGCTCTTAGGTTTAGAGAAGTTTTATTTTTCCCTTATTCTTATTACTATTTAAATGGATAGATGGTCGCTTAGCCTCCTCTTGTTTCAAAATGTTGCTGTCTTCAGATTTGACGCATCTTGAGTTAATCTTCTTGAAAGTGAATAATAGCCCTTTGGCATCTTTACATGTTGGTTGATAAATTATATAACCAGATGCCATTTACCCTCTCTCAGTTGCAAGCCAGAAGGCTAAATATAACCTGTTTTGACAATACCGGAGTAAAAACAAAGCCAGGCATTCAGAATTCACATTTAGTTTAATAGATACTTACACATACTGCGTACCTTCGTTTATCACCATCTATTTTCAGTAGTTCGACCAGTTGGGGGAAAAAATCCATTTGAGTTTCAAATGAATCTGTGGTAAAGAACGAGGAATATGTGGAAGTGGGCTCAAATGTGGGCATTTCCCATAACTATCACGCCATGCTGCTCTGAAGTGGTTGAGTTGGAAAAATATTCTGGAAGTTGTCATGTTACTGCACACCAAATTACACACACAGAATTCCCATGTCTAACACTATAAGACATGCATAGTCGAGCAATTTGGCCTTGCTTAGTTAAAGATACATGGTCAAAACCTGCATTTAAAGAAAGTAGCATTCTTGCTTATAACACACTATATGAAGTACCTAGTGTGCACAAACTGCAGAAACTCATTTCTACAGTTTCAAATTATGGAGGATTAATGCCTTTAACTACTGTTGTAAAGTATCATCCTGAGCAAACAGCTGTCTAATTCCTTTTAGAAAACAGCCCGTCTTCTGTTTACACAGTCCATACTGCCATTGGGGCTATTTGTCCTCTTCCCGTTCCCCTCCCTGCCCCAAAAATTCAGTCTTGCTGTTGAATGGATAAGCATATACTAAACACTATTTTCATACTAAATTACTTTGCATTCTATTAAAGTTCATCATGCTAACCAAGTGAAAAATAACATCTTGGTGCAAAAGAAAAGTTCTGAGCAGGGGTGATATTTAATTATTTGTCATGTTATATATGCTTACCATATGTTCTATCTATATGATCAGTTTACAATTAATGGGACTCAATGGATTTTTTAAATTTAAAAAATAGAAAAAAACCCAATATTTTTGGTGTCTAGGTATTCAAACACAAATTAAACTTGTATACTTTATCTAACATTTTATATAAAGTAATAGGAGTGATACATCTACATTTGATAACGGAGAGATGGCTAATCTTCAGACACTTCAGGGAGATGCAAGGTAGGCTTCTTCAATTCAATATTGTAAAAGTGATTAAGTTGTCCATATTTAGTTCTAGATATATTTCCAGTAGGGAGAAGACAATTCAAACTTCTTATGAGAGTCTGACAAACTTCTTTAAAAAATTTTTTTTTTAAAAAAAATCCTTGGATTCATGTACGTGTCAGTTTATCAGTTAGAATCTGGTGTTCTTGTTCTTACTTGAAGAATCTCCAGGAAGCATTGCATGGCCTCAATAAAAAAGACAAAATAATTGTTTAAACTCCCTAACGTAATAGAATACCTATTGACACACAAATATACAGTTTTGCTTCAAATTTACAATTTAGAAAAGTGGCATCAGAATTCCTTTATTTTGACTACTAACAAAAAAGGCTATGAAAACGTCAGCAGATGTTCTGTTATCTCCCTCTGATATCTCTTAAATTCTGTTTTTAATAGATCCATATAATACTGTATAACTTCCATTTTCAGTGCACATCCCACATTCAAATGCCCCCTGTGTCAGGAAACCAACTTTACCCGGCAACACCTACTGGATCATTGTAACAATAGACACCTTTATCAGATAGTTCCTGTAGTAAGTATATATATTTTTAATGTAAGCATCTTAAACTCCCCTTATTTTAGTTATTTAGAGTAATAGTTTATTTCTATGGGCTCTTACAGTTCCAAACAAGCATTATGCTCTAAGAAAAGAATTGCATTGATGCAGGGCCGGCTCCAGGCACCAGACGAGAAAGCACGTGCCTGGGGCGGCACGTTGTAAGAGGCGGCATTCCGGCCAATTCCTGCCGTGGTTTTTTTTTTTTTCTTTTTTTTTTTTTTTCTTCTTCTTTGGCAGCCTGGTCCACAGCTCCCCGGCCGGCTCCCCGCGCTCCACCAGTCCCAGCCCAGCCCTGCAGGGCCGGGGGGGCAGGAACTAGCGATCCCTGCCGCTCACCGTGCCGCCGGGCTCCCCGGGACGCGCCATCCCTGCCACCTGCACCGGGTTCCGCCTCCCGTGCCGCTCTGAGCCCAGCCCGGCCGAGCTGCCTTTAAAGGAGCGGCTGAGCCAGCACCTCCTGCAGCCCCCGGGGGCTCCGCCTGCCCGGCCGGGAGAGGCACCCCAAGGCCGGAGGGGGGAGCCCCTACCGCCTGGCTGCGAGCAGGCTGCAGCGCCTGGCTGCCCACGGGAGGAGGGAGCGGGCGGGCGGGCGCCGCCCTTCACCCCCCTGCAAGCCGCCTTGACCGCCTTCCAGCGCTCCCTGCGGCTGCCGGTTTGTTTGTTTTTGCTTCGGCAACCCGGCCGCCCTGTTTTTTTTGTTTTGTTTGTTTTTTGTTTTTGTTTTTTTGCTTGGGGCGGCAAAAAAGCTAGAGCCGGCCCTGCATTGATGACACTGTAGTTAAGTTGAAGAAGGGGTTTTCATTCAAAAACATTTCCCTATTAACTATAACTTTTCTTACTTCACTTCAGTCATAAGGCATTTGTTTGTTCTTTGTCATATTAGTTTCAGTTGCTCTGTTGAGTTGAAATGTAAACTGTTTTGTTTTTTGAGCTTGATGCTTTTATTTTCTGGTCCCTTAACTAGAACTGCTGTTACTTATAGAAACATTGTCAATTTAAAAATCTTATTTGTCTTGTAACTTACTATTATTACATATGAAACCTAACATTTCTAAAACCAAAAGATAAAGAGGGAAAGATATTTTTATTTTACTCTGTGTAGTCAGTTTCACTGTTTCCTCTGTATAGTTTCCTCTTGCACCCTAGTTGTGTGCAAGACCCACACAAACATCAGTGGAGCAGAAGGGAGAATAATTTTTTTAAAATACAGGACATTTTTATTTAAAAAGAAAATTGGCAGGAGGACTTACAGGCAAATGTAGTAACAAATTACTTTTAACCTCTTTTAACAAACAGACTAAACTTCAAGTTGGCAGTCTCAAATGTTAGTCATATTATTCTTGAAAATTGTAAGTTGTGTAACATTCAAAATGTTGTTTATGTAAAACTCTAGTACATTCACTTTTGAGGTGGATAAGTATCAGATTAAGGTTTTGCATAGAATACACAATATAATGATGTCTTATTATTGGCTAATACCTTTTTTTAAATAATTTTTCAAATTTAGATTTGTCCAATTTGTGTGTCTCTTCCATGGGCAGATCCCAGCCAGGTTACTAGAAATCTTGTTAGCCATCTAAATCTAAGACACCAGTTTGACTATGGAGAATTTGTGGTAAGCATTTTTCCTTTTTTCTTGCTCTTCAAAGAAATGGGAAACTTTTTTTTCTCTGAAGGAAAGTACTAAATTAGCCTCTGTGGCTGCAGAGCCCACAGAAGATTTGCAACTTTTACATGCTTTGCTGCTGTGGAGCCTGCTACTTAGAGGTAGTTCTGCCACTTCTAAACTGTTGTCTACACTATAAACAGTAACTGCCATTGACAGTGGGTATTGGCAACAGATGCTGCTAAATCATGCTGAACACCCATCTAGTGTAGACGAGGTTGTTGCATAAAGCTAATTTCAGCCTTGCACAGCTGCCCAAGACTACCCCTTTTCCCAAGGGAAGTGTGACAGACTCCAGACTGCCACCTTTATGGTGTCTGTTGCTTTGCCAACCAAAAGAGAGAACAATCAGAGGCCTTGGAAATACGGTTTTAGGGTGCACCTTTGATGTCCTAGAGGTATATTGGCTGACTGAAAACCCTCTCATAAGAATTATATGGTAGAGAAACCCTCTCCCTAGCTAACTAGTCCACAATAAAATCAGGGAGAGGAGATGGATTGGGTTCATTCGGCTAAAGAGTTCTACGCCTCTGCTTTCATCTCTCTTTGGTATCTGTGTAACACTCCTGGAATACGCTGCTCAAATAGTTTCACTTTTGTTTCTACTGTCTGTCCCTCCCTTCTCACATTTATCTCCAGATTTCTTCTCCTTGTCCAGATCTATTCTGCCCCCAACAAACTTCTATTCATTGAACTTTTTGAAACTTTGCACTTTTAGAGAGACGTAAGGGACTGAATCTGTGTACACAAATTTACAGAGGGACAATAGGGTTGAGGTCTGTTATTTCTCACCTCTATATATTATTTAATTATTTAAAAACATTTTTGCTGTTAAGCAGCGTGTTATCTCTGGAGACACAGTCCACAGTTTGAGAACTGCAAAAGTAAGCATCTCTGATGGTTGCTTCTAGACTGAGCACTGAGTCCCATTGGGTAGATAGAAAGATTAACCTAAATAATCTATACAGAAGCCCCTGGAACCCCATAAGATTGGGTCCCTAATCCATGAACTATTGGAACTCATTTACAAAACTTTTCTTAAACATTACATGAATATACTGTTTCATACTATAGAATTAGAATTTATAATCCCTATTCCATGATGATATCTTTGAGCTATACTGTATCTTAATTAAAACTATGTTTACATAGGTTTTTTCCTCAAAAAGCATTTTATCAAAAAAATCCAATTTAAATAAAAAAATCAGATTTTTTTTTTTTTTTAATTCATTGATTTTTATCCACCCTGTTCTTGATGCATATATTGTAACACAAGAGATTCTCTATCTAGGTGCCATTTACAATACCATATGTGGGCAAAAAATAATACAAAGAACAGGATGGAGTTGAACAGTTGATAAGCGTGTACAGCGTTTCTCAGTTTTTGATCAAATGTCTTATTGTGTTTAGAATCTTCAGCTTGATGAAGAAACCCAGTACCAAAATGCTGTTGAAGAATCTTGTCACGTGAATATTTAAAGTGTAGGTCCTCTGCATCTTACTGCACTCTGAGGGAAAAGCTACATGAATCCAATCAGTAATCTGAAATGTATATTAATAAAAAGGGAATTCAGTATCTGTTTTTTTTCAGGTTAAATATCTTTTCCAAGAACAAGAGTTTTTAAAATGCTTTTTGATTAGACAAAAATTGAGTAAATTTTATTACTAGATTTCTTAATTTTACATAATTGATCGTACAGCTATTGGAAAGGTGTTAAGTCATTTTACTGAGTAGAGTTCTTTTACTTTAAGTAGGGACCTTGCTGGAGCTATTCACTGGTGTCTTTTGATATCTGTGTACATTTTCATGGTTTTGTTGATCTTGCAGTTATATTTTTGTTAATGCCAAATTCGGGGTGGGGGATGGGAATCAGATGCAAAGATGCTGTATTGCACTTTGCTTTTTATAGTCAGGGTTTCAGTTGCAAAATTATATCCTCGGGAGAATATTTGTGTGTAACTTTTGTTTAAAGCTGAAGTGATATTTTTACTACCATAATTTCTAATAATAAAAGTGAGAATGGCCAATTTGGAAAGTTGAAATAGTTGTTTTCAATAGTGCAGCATTTTAGAGCAGATTGGTTTCACTTACATCACTAAGAAGGAATGCTATATCATGGCCTGAGGGAAATTATTTCTATTTTGTTATGTCTCTGGTGTATCACTAAAATAGGACATCTTGCTTCCTGGGCGGAGAGGCTATGAGCTCTTCCCACACACCCTGCAAACTGGTGGGGAGAGGAAGTGCTTTGTGTCACTTGACAGTGTGCCTTGTGAATGATTTAAAGATAACATGCAAAGAAAAAAGTGTGTCTTTTTGATAAAAAGGCCAGAGTGTTTTGCCTTTATACATTATTTTTCTTGTTTGTTACATTAGAAATCCAGGTTGTGTCTACCATGAAAAACAGGGAAGACATTAAACTTGAAAACTGGTAGGATTAGGACATAATTGGTATCAAGGCATTGATATATGTTTTGTCAGTCATTGTTTAAAACTTTAACGTGTTGTAAACCTGAATAAGCAGTTGAGAGGGAAAAAAAATCTTGCTAAGAAGATTCACTACCTCCATACCTTACACTAAGGGCTGCAAAAGTTCCTATTTTAGTTCTCTCTTCCTCCAAGATGACCTCCAACAAAAACAGGGAAGGCAAGACTTGATATTCCCACAATTTTAAAAACACAAACTTTTATTTTTAAGTTTGGACTTTTATATATAAGAACCAAAAAGCCCTATTTTGTTCCCTTGCATGTCCCTTAAGAAATGGCTTTATCAGGTGTATGGAGAATTCCCAAGGCTGGGAGAAATAGGATGTTTCCAAATACTGTAGTCAATTGGGACACAATGGTTTTCCCCTAACCCATATCCCTAACTGTCATTATTGTACATGGGTGTTGTGTACATAAAAAAGAGAATATCCAATAATTTTGCTGTGCAGTTAGTGATCTGAGTAATGGTATTGTCTAAGCACAAGCAACAGTACAAATGGCTTTCAGGTTCCTAACTCATTTGTGCCTTTGGAAAACCTCCCCCTAAAAGGTATGTGATGCTATTTCCAAACGAAGTAATCTGGAGAATGCAATGCATTTTCCTTAAGTGCTTCATATTCCAGATCTATCCAGACTGGAATGTATGTAAAGACCAGAACCTACAGTGTAAGGATTTTCAAAGCTGAAACCTAATTCTGTGGTCCATTCATGGAGGGGGTGGAGGGGAGAGGGCGTATATAGAGCTATAATGCTGGATATATACTAATTATTTGAAATGTTTATTGTCTATTTGAAAGTGTAAACAGATAATATACTATCTCTCCTGCTGTCTTAAATTGCCAAAAATGTAGCGGAATGGGCTATTTCACAGATCCCCTAAAGTTCTAGCATGTTTACAATATCTTAAAATGTGAGGGACGGGGATTAAATTTCAAGGTATAAAAAGTTCGTAATTTTTTAAAAAAATAAAAGCTCAGAACATGCTAACTCTTCTACTGTGAACACTTCTTATAGAATTTGTTTATTTTTCAAAGTTCAGTTATGAATACATTTGTTCTCAGAGTCAACAAAATATTAATATAGTGGAGATGGCAATAAATGCCTAGAGCCAATACAGATTATTTTGAATCATTCTGAGATCAACACCTGATTGACTCTGAACAAGTCATTTCAGCTACCTGAACATGTCTTGAGAACTCTAGTTTAAATTACTTATGTTTTAAAACACTAACTCAGACACAAATCCTTCTACTGTTAGAGCAATAATTAATAATTCACATTTGATGTGATTGTTGAAATAAAATTTTAGTAGAGTTTAAATGTTTTGAGACTTGAATTCATATTTTAAAAATAACAAATCCTTTTGCAGTATGTTACAAGGAATTTAATCTTTGAACAGTAATTTTCATTTATTGCATTCTATTTTGTGTATTTAAATGCAGTATAAAAATCCTTAATGCCTGGGATGTTTCCCCTATTTTGCATATGGTAAACTGTATATTGGCAAATCTTCCTTGTTTAAGTTTTTATATCTTTACTATGGTGAGACAGCCTCCAACTACATTTTTTAGATAACTGATGAATGATAAGAAAATAAGCAGTTTGGTCAGATATTATACTGCCGTTGTCATTCTCTTTCGCACTCTGCATCTCAAATGTACCCATGAGGAGGCTGTATACTGGTAATGGGTGATGATTGCACAAAAGTGTGCAGTTTTTATTGGAAGTGTGCTGTTGAGAAACCCTTTTATTAACACATTCTAATGTACTGATGTTGAAGACGGGTGTCTGATGCTTGAATTGTACCATCTTGGTTTTCTATTAAAACACTTTATTTTCTATGTGTCTTCACTCTCTAACAAGGAGGATCTTGTCAGAAGGCTGGGAATTAGAACCAGTTCTCTTGACTTTACTTCGTCCTTTGAGATTCTAATTCAGGAACTCTATACCTACTTCTGGTGGCATCACAGTTTAAATGATGATAAATATTTAAGCATGCACATTACTAATAACCTGTCCTGTGAGCTAATTAATATTGGTTTGACCGTATGATCCGTTCTGAGCTGGTCACTATCAATATAGTGACAGAGGCCTTACGTTCTTCATTCAACTTTGGGGCTAGAAGCACAAGACTGGTTTGGGCAGTGCAGAAAGGTACATGCTTTGAAGTCTATTTGCAGATTCAACTACAGCTGTCCCCTGGGTCATCACCGGGAAAAGCAGAATGTATTAAAGGGAGGGGTAGGAGTGGCCTTGCAGCCATTAGCGAAGATGGCAAATCTGGTTGGTGAAGAGATATCTTAAGGGCTTGTTTACAGATGGAGTTGTTCCATATTAATTTTTCCTGATTAACTCCACATATGGACACTTATTCCAGAATAACCGTGTCCACACATGGAGTTGATCAGGAGTAACTGTGTGTGTAGACAAGCCGTATATCTCCTTAAACAAGGCAACATTTTGTAAGGGAAGTTATGGTTGATTACATTGCTGGACCATGCCCTTCTCACCAATATCTTTGAGTTGGAAAATACTTGTGTTCCTCCTCATGTTGTACATCACTTCTCCTAAGTACACATGCCCAATGAAACTCAGTACAGAAATAATCCATCATCATAAGTATTTTCTATTGTCAATTCCCTTATTTTGTGCTGTTTTTTGCTCAAGCAAAAATTTGGCTCACCAAAATGGAACTAAGAAATCAAGGATAATAGATTTCATATTTTATTTAATACTAATACAGTTAAGTCTACTGGTGTGGGTTTTGTTACTATACAGTTTCCATTTTAAGCCAGTCATCCAATCTACAGCTCTTTCTGCTTTTTCAAGTGGGTTGACATGGCATGGCCCAAACCTGGTTATAAAACTGTGATACTAGAAATTCCATCAACTTCCCTTTTGCCACAAAACACTGAAAGCATACATGCTTAATTCTCACTGAAGACTATGGGACTTAAACATATGCATCACTGTTTTGTTGAACCGAGCCAGAAATGAATAGTTAAATCCAGTCTTTTTACTATATTTTAACTAGTAGAAGTCCTAACAACCAAAATTAATTTATGGACAGTCCCAGGATACCTCCAAATAACTTGTCTGTTTTGCCAAAGGTTTCTTTACGCAACATTACAGGTTTAAAAAACACAACAAAACATGCTCTTAATCATAGAACATACAAAATAAATGGATTTAAACTTTTCTAGAATTAAATAGCATTGATAGAGAATAATTCCTTTATTGTTACATAGCTAAACTGTCCTTTCCTGTGCCACTGGTACTATCAGATTGCTAAATACACTCTCTCCTGGAATGCTTTACCAATGGTCAGGAGGATATGGAGGAGTATTGCAGCCGTAATGCAATTTTATGGACCAGCTGGAGTTTACCTTCCGGATGTTTTTTAGGTTCTACATATGCCAGATTTGTATAACAGGTATGCACAGCTACATCCATATCTAGTCAAAGCCCCTACACCTTTTCACAGGATCTTACAACTGGAAAAGACCTTTTACACTAGTCTATCCCTCTGCCCATTCAGAATTTGTTCAAATGCATTCTTGATATTTGTGTCAGTCCTCATGAGTGCCCTGATGATGTATGTTCATTTGAAAAACATATATACATGACAACCCCAAGCGCCCCCTTTGTAATGAGACTGCTTGCGAAGACAGGCCTTAACTATTGTTAGAATGTGCAGCTGCCTACTACAAGTGTGTGATTGACATTGAAATCATGGATATTAGGATTTCTTTATCATCTGAAGTTCATTAGAGAAAGCAGGGCTGAACCCTTTCTTGAGCTACCTCAAAAATACATCCTTATAGTGGGAAAGGCCAACTCTCACCTTTTACTTTTCAAAATTAAAGCCTTAAGCAACTTAGAACATTTACCGTCACCAGTTCTCCTTTGGATGGCCACTCCCACATTTTTGTGGACACATTCACCAGTAAGGACTAGTAAAAAAAGTTTAATCTGGATAAATATTAATTTTTCTCTATCCTGCTACACTGGGGGTGTCAAACTCATTTTCAGGAGCGGGCCTAATTCTATTTTTAATTATTGTCAAGAATATAAATTTTGGATACCGTACTCCCCTCAATCCATGGCACATCATCTTTATAGCAGTAGGGATATATTACAGACCACCTGACCAGGATGGTGATAGTGACTGTGAAATGCTCAGGGAGATTAGAGAGACTATTAAAATAAAAAACTTAATAATAATGGGGGATTTCAACTATCCCCATATTGACTGGGTACATGTCACCTCAGGAAGGGATGCAGAGATAACGTTTCTTNATCCATGAACTATTGGAACTCATTTACAAAACTTTTCTTAAACATTACATGAATATACTGTTTCATACTATAGAATTAGAATTTATAATCCCTATTCCATGATGATATCTTTGAGCTATACTGTATCTTAATTAAAACTATGTTTACATAGGTTTTTTCCTCAAAAAGCATTTTATCAAAAAAATCCAATTTAAATAAAAAAATCAGATTTTTTTTTTTTTTTAATTCATTGATTTTTATCCACCCTGTTCTTGATGCATATATTGTAACACAAGAGATTCTCTATCTAGGTGCCATTTACAATACCATATGTGGGCAAAAAATAATACAAAGAACAGGATGGAGTTGAACAGTTGATAAGCGTGTACAGCGTTTCTCAGTTTTTGATCAAATGTCTTATTGTGTTTAGAATCTTCAGCTTGATGAAGAAACCCAGTACCAAAATGCTGTTGAAGAATCTTGTCACGTGAATATTTAAAGTGTAGGTCCTCTGCATCTTACTGCACTCTGAGGGAAAAGCTACATGAATCCAATCAGTAATCTGAAATGTATATTAATAAAAAGGGAATTCAGTATCTGTTTTTTTTCAGGTTAAATATCTTTTCCAAGAACAAGAGTTTTTAAAATGCTTTTTGATTAGACAAAAATTGAGTAAATTTTATTACTAGATTTCTTAATTTTACATAATTGATCGTACAGCTATTGGAAAGGTGTTAAGTCATTTTACTGAGTAGAGTTCTTTTACTTTAAGTAGGGACCTTGCTGGAGCTATTCACTGGTGTCTTTTGATATCTGTGTACATTTTCATGGTTTTGTTGATCTTGCAGTTATATTTTTGTTAATGCCAAATTCGGGGTGGGGGATGGGAATCAGATGCAAAGATGCTGTATTGCACTTTGCTTTTTATAGTCAGGGTTTCAGTTGCAAAATTATATCCTCGGGAGAATATTTGTGTGTAACTTTTGTTTAAAGCTGAAGTGATATTTTTACTACCATAATTTCTAATAATAAAAGTGAGAATGGCCAATTTGGAAAGTTGAAATAGTTGTTTTCAATAGTGCAGCATTTTAGAGCAGATTGGTTTCACTTACATCACTAAGAAGGAATGCTATATCATGGCCTGAGGGAAATTATTTCTATTTTGTTATGTCTCTGGTGTATCACTAAAATAGGACATCTTGCTTCCTGGGCGGAGAGGCTATGAGCTCTTCCCACACACCCTGCAAACTGGTGGGGAGAGGAAGTGCTTTGTGTCACTTGACAGTGTGCCTTGTGAATGATTTAAAGATAACATGCAAAGAAAAAAGTGTGTCTTTTTGATAAAAAGGCCAGAGTGTTTTGCCTTTATACATTATTTTTCTTGTTTGTTACATTAGAAATCCAGGTTGTGTCTACCATGAAAAACAGGGAAGACATTAAACTTGAAAACTGGTAGGATTAGGACATAATTGGTATCAAGGCATTGATATATGTTTTGTCAGTCATTGTTTAAAACTTTAACGTGTTGTAAACCTGAATAAGCAGTTGAGAGGGAAAAAAAATCTTGCTAAGAAGATTCACTACCTCCATACCTTACACTAAGGGCTGCAAAAGTTCCTATTTTAGTTCTCTCTTCCTCCAAGATGACCTCCAACAAAAACAGGGAAGGCAAGACTTGATATTCCCACAATTTTAAAAACACAAACTTTTATTTTTAAGTTTGGACTTTTATATATAAGAACCAAAAAGCCCTATTTTGTTCCCTTGCATGTCCCTTAAGAAATGGCTTTATCAGGTGTATGGAGAATTCCCAAGGCTGGGAGAAATAGGATGTTTCCAAATACTGTAGTCAATTGGGACACAATGGTTTTCCCCTAACCCATATCCCTAACTGTCATTATTGTACATGGGTGTTGTGTACATAAAAAAGAGAATATCCAATAATTTTGCTGTGCAGTTAGTGATCTGAGTAATGGTATTGTCTAAGCACAAGCAACAGTACAAATGGCTTTCAGGTTCCTAACTCATTTGTGCCTTTGGAAAACCTCCCCCTAAAAGGTATGTGATGCTATTTCCAAACGAAGTAATCTGGAGAATGCAATGCATTTTCCTTAAGTGCTTCATATTCCAGATCTATCCAGACTGGAATGTATGTAAAGACCAGAACCTACAGTGTAAGGATTTTCAAAGCTGAAACCTAATTCTGTGGTCCATTCATGGAGGGGGTGGAGGGGAGAGGGCGTATATAGAGCTATAATGCTGGATATATACTAATTATTTGAAATGTTTATTGTCTATTTGAAAGTGTAAACAGATAATATACTATCTCTCCTGCTGTCTTAAATTGCCAAAAATGTAGCGGAATGGGCTATTTCACAGATCCCCTAAAGTTCTAGCATGTTTACAATATCTTAAAATGTGAGGGACGGGGATTAAATTTCAAGGTATAAAAAGTTCGTAATTTTTTAAAAAAATAAAAGCTCAGAACATGCTAACTCTTCTACTGTGAACACTTCTTATAGAATTTGTTTATTTTTCAAAGTTCAGTTATGAATACATTTGTTCTCAGAGTCAACAAAATATTAATATAGTGGAGATGGCAATAAATGCCTAGAGCCAATACAGATTATTTTGAATCATTCTGAGATCAACACCTGATTGACTCTGAACAAGTCATTTCAGCTACCTGAACATGTCTTGAGAACTCTAGTTTAAATTACTTATGTTTTAAAACACTAACTCAGACACAAATCCTTCTACTGTTAGAGCAATAATTAATAATTCACATTTGATGTGATTGTTGAAATAAAATTTTAGTAGAGTTTAAATGTTTTGAGACTTGAATTCATATTTTAAAAATAACAAATCCTTTTGCAGTATGTTACAAGGAATTTAATCTTTGAACAGTAATTTTCATTTATTGCATTCTATTTTGTGTATTTAAATGCAGTATAAAAATCCTTAATGCCTGGGATGTTTCCCCTATTTTGCATATGGTAAACTGTATATTGGCAAATCTTCCTTGTTTAAGTTTTTATATCTTTACTATGGTGAGACAGCCTCCAACTACATTTTTTAGATAACTGATGAATGATAAGAAAATAAGCAGTTTGGTCAGATATTATACTGCCGTTGTCATTCTCTTTCGCACTCTGCATCTCAAATGTACCCATGAGGAGGCTGTATACTGGTAATGGGTGATGATTGCACAAAAGTGTGCAGTTTTTATTGGAAGTGTGCTGTTGAGAAACCCTTTTATTAACACATTCTAATGTACT
This sequence comes from Platysternon megacephalum, assembly GCA_003942145.1. Taxonomy (NCBI): domain Eukaryota; kingdom Metazoa; phylum Chordata; order Testudines; family Platysternidae; genus Platysternon; species Platysternon megacephalum. The sequence continues at coordinate 1,244,738 of QXTE01000280.1, read as the reverse complement.
GATGTTGAAGACGGGTGTCTGATGCTTGAATTGTACCATCTTGGTTTTCTATTAAAACACTTTATTTTCTATGTGTCTTCACTCTCTAACAAGGAGGATCTTGTCAGAAGGCTGGGAATTAGAACCAGTTCTCTTGACTTTACTTCGTCCTTTGAGATTCTAATTCAGGAACTCTATACCTACTTCTGGTGGCATCACAGTTTAAATGATGATAAATATTTAAGCATGCACATTACTAATAACCTGTCCTGTGAGCTAATTAATATTGGTTTGACCGTATGATCCGTTCTGAGCTGGTCACTATCAATATAGTGACAGAGGCCTTACGTTCTTCATTCAACTTTGGGGCTAGAAGCACAAGACTGGTTTGGGCAGTGCAGAAAGGTACATGCTTTGAAGTCTATTTGCAGATTCAACTACAGCTGTCCCCTGGGTCATCACCGGGAAAAGCAGAATGTATTAAAGGGAGGGGTAGGAGTGGCCTTGCAGCCATTAGCGAAGATGGCAAATCTGGTTGGTGAAGAGATATCTTAAGGGCTTGTTTACAGATGGAGTTGTTCCATATTAATTTTTCCTGATTAACTCCACATATGGACACTTATTCCAGAATAACCGTGTCCACACATGGAGTTGATCAGGAGTAACTGTGTGTGTAGACAAGCCGTATATCTCCTTAAACAAGGCAACATTTTGTAAGGGAAGTTATGGTTGATTACATTGCTGGACCATGCCCTTCTCACCAATATCTTTGAGTTGGAAAATACTTGTGTTCCTCCTCATGTTGTACATCACTTCTCCTAAGTACACATGCCCAATGAAACTCAGTACAGAAATAATCCATCATCATAAGTATTTTCTATTGTCAATTCCCTTATTTTGTGCTGTTTTTTGCTCAAGCAAAAATTTGGCTCACCAAAATGGAACTAAGAAATCAAGGATAATAGATTTCATATTTTATTTAATACTAATACAGTTAAGTCTACTGGTGTGGGTTTTGTTACTATACAGTTTCCATTTTAAGCCAGTCATCCAATCTACAGCTCTTTCTGCTTTTTCAAGTGGGTTGACATGGCATGGCCCAAACCTGGTTATAAAACTGTGATACTAGAAATTCCATCAACTTCCCTTTTGCCACAAAACACTGAAAGCATACATGCTTAATTCTCACTGAAGACTATGGGACTTAAACATATGCATCACTGTTTTGTTGAACCGAGCCAGAAATGAATAGTTAAATCCAGTCTTTTTACTATATTTTAACTAGTAGAAGTCCTAACAACCAAAATTAATTTATGGACAGTCCCAGGATACCTCCAAATAACTTGTCTGTTTTGCCAAAGGTTTCTTTACGCAACATTACAGGTTTAAAAAACACAACAAAACATGCTCTTAATCATAGAACATACAAAATAAATGGATTTAAACTTTTCTAGAATTAAATAGCATTGATAGAGAATAATTCCTTTATTGTTACATAGCTAAACTGTCCTTTCCTGTGCCACTGGTACTATCAGATTGCTAAATACACTCTCTCCTGGAATGCTTTACCAATGGTCAGGAGGATATGGAGGAGTATTGCAGCCGTAATGCAATTTTATGGACCAGCTGGAGTTTACCTTCCGGATGTTTTTTAGGTTCTACATATGCCAGATTTGTATAACAGGTATGCACAGCTACATCCATATCTAGTCAAAGCCCCTACACCTTTTCACAGGATCTTACAACTGGAAAAGACCTTTTACACTAGTCTATCCCTCTGCCCATTCAGAATTTGTTCAAATGCATTCTTGATATTTGTGTCAGTCCTCATGAGTGCCCTGATGATGTATGTTCATTTGAAAAACATATATACATGACAACCCCAAGCGCCCCCTTTGTAATGAGACTGCTTGCGAAGACAGGCCTTAACTATTGTTAGAATGTGCAGCTGCCTACTACAAGTGTGTGATTGACATTGAAATCATGGATATTAGGATTTCTTTATCATCTGAAGTTCATTAGAGAAAGCAGGGCTGAACCCTTTCTTGAGCTACCTCAAAAATACATCCTTATAGTGGGAAAGGCCAACTCTCACCTTTTACTTTTCAAAATTAAAGCCTTAAGCAACTTAGAACATTTACCGTCACCAGTTCTCCTTTGGATGGCCACTCCCACATTTTTGTGGACACATTCACCAGTAAGGACTAGTAAAAAAAGTTTAATCTGGATAAATATTAATTTTTCTCTATCCTGCTACACTGGGGGTGTCAAACTCATTTTCAGGAGCGGGCCTAATTCTATTTTTAATTATTGTCAAGAATATAAATTTTGGATACCGTACTCCCCTCAATCCATGGCACATCATCTTTATAGCAGTAGGGATATATTACAGACCACCTGACCAGGATGGTGATAGTGACTGTGAAATGCTCAGGGAGATTAGAGAGACTATTAAAATAAAAAACTTAATAATAATGGGGGATTTCAACTATCCCCATATTGACTGGGTACATGTCACCTCAGGAAGGGATGCAGAGATAACGTTTCTTGACACCATTAATGACTGCTTCTTGGAGCAGCTAGTCCTGGAACCCACAAGAGGAGAGGCAATTCCTAATCCTAAATGGAGCACAGGATCAGGTCCAAGAGGTGCATATAGCTGGACTGCTTGGTAATAATGACCATAATATAATTAAATTTAACATCCCTGTGGCGGGGAAAACACCACAGTGGCCCAACACTAGCATTTAATTTCAGAAAGGGGAACTACACAAAAATGAGGTTAGTTAAACAGAAATTAAAAGGTACAGCACAAACAGAAATCCCTGCCAGCTGCATGGAAACTTTTTAAAGACACCATAAGAGAGGCTCAACTTAAATATAGACCCCAAATTAAAAAATATAGAGAACCAAAAAAGCCACCATGGCTAAGCAAAGTAAAAGAAGCAGTGAGAGGCAAAAAGGCATCCTTTAAAAAGTGGAAGTTATCCTAGTGAGGAAACTAGAAATGAGCATAAACTCTGGCAAATGAAGTGTAAAAATATAATTAGGAAGGTCAAAAAAGAATTTGAATAACAGCTAGCCAAAGACTCAAAAAGTAATAGCTAATTTTTTATTTTTTTTTAGTACATCAGAAGCAGGAAGCCTGCTAAACAACCAGCGGGGCCACTGGGCGATCAAGATGCTAAATGAGCACTCAATGACGATAAGGCCATTGCGGAGAAACTAAAGGAATTCTTTGCATCGGTCTTCACGGTTGAGGATGAGAGGGAGATTCCCAAACCTGAGCCATTCTTTTTACGTGACAAATCTGAGGAACTGTCCCAGATGGAGGTGTCATTAGAGGAGGTTTTGGGACAAATTGATAAACTAAACAGTAATAAGTCACCAGGACCAGATGGTATTCACCCAAGAGTTCTGAAGGAACTCGAATGTGAAATTGCAGGAGTACTAACTGTCCTCTGTAACCTATCATTTAAATCAGCTTCTGTACCAAATGACTGGAGGATAGCTAATGTGATGCCAATTTTTTAAAAGGGCTCCAGAGGTGATCCTGGCAATTACAGGCCGGTAAGCCTGACTTCAATAGCGGGCAAACTGGTTGAAACTATAGTCAAGACCAAAATTGTCAGACACATAGATGAACATAATTTGTTGGGAAATAGTCAACATGGTTTTTGTAAAGGGAAATCATGCCTCATCAATCTACTAGAATTCTTTAAGGGGGTCAACAAGCATGTGGACAATGGGGATCCAGTGGATATAGTGTATTTAGATTTTCAGAAAGCCTTTGACAAGGTCCCTCAGCAAAGGCTCTTAAGCAAAGTAAACAGTCATGGGCTAAGAGGGAAGGTTCTCTCATGGATTGGTAACTGGTTAAAAGATAGGAAAGAAAGGGTAGGAATAAATGGTCAGTTTTCAGAATGGAGAGAGGTAAATAGTGGTGTCCCCCACAGGTCTGTACTGGGACCAGTCCTATTCAACATATTCATAAATGATATAGAAAAAGGGGTAAACAATGAAGTGGCAAAATTTGCAGATGATACAAAACTACTCAAGATAGTTAAGTCCCAGGCAGACTGCGAAGAGCTACAAAGGATCTCTCAAAACTGGGTGACTGGGCAACAAAATGGCAGATGAAATTAAATGTGGATAAATGCAAAGTAATGCACATTGGAAAGCATAATCCCAACTATACATATAAAATGATGGGGTCTAAATTAGCTGTTACCACTCAAGAAAGATCTTGTAGTCATTGTGAATAGTTCTCTGAAAACATCCACTCAATGTGCAGCGGCAGTCAAAAAAGCAAACAGACTGTTAGGCATCATTAAGAAAGGGTTAGATAAGACAGAAAATATATTGCCGCTGTATAAATCCATGGTACGCCCTCATCTTGAATACTGCGTGCAGATGTGGTGGCCCCATCTCAAAAAAGATATATTGGACTTGGAAAAGGTTCAGAAAAGGGCAACAAAAATTATTAGAGGTATGGAATGGCTGCCATATGAGGTGAGATTAATAAGACTGGGGCTTTTCATCTTGGAAAAGAGATGACTAAGGGGGGATATTATAGAGGTCTATAAAATCATGACTGGTGTGGAGAAAGTAAATAAGGAAGTGTTATTTACTCCTCATAACACAAGAACTAGGGACCACCAAATGAAATTAATAGGCAGCAGGTTTAAAACAAACAAAAGTAAGTATTTTTTCACACAGTGCACAGTCAACTTGTGGAACTCCTTGCCAGAGGATATGAAGGCCAAGACTATAACAGGGTTCAAAAAAGAACTAGATAAATTCATGGAGGATAGGTCCATCAGTGGCTATTAGCCAGAATGGCAGGGATGGTGTCCCTAGCCTCTATTTGCCAGAAGCTGAGATTGGACAACAGGGGATGGATCACTTGATGATTACCTGTTCTGTTCATTCCCTCTGGGGCACCTGGCATTGGCCACTGTCAGAAGACAGGCTACTGGGCTAGCTGGACCTTTGGTCTGACCCAGTATGGCCGTTCTTATGTTCCATGAATATCAATGGAAGGTTTGCACAAAGATCAAGAATGGAATATTGCCTTTATGTATCTATTAATCTTTGGTTATTTGTTAGTCACATTCAACATCACTAAGTGGGAATAGCGTACGCCTCATTAGGATCCTTATTTATGCCCTTTGTTTCCTATCTTCTGTTTCTCATGCTTGTTTTCGTGTGTCTTCCTTTTTCCCCCCTCCACATTTCCTTTCCCACAGCAAATCCCTATTCCCCACATCCATAGACTTCACTCTCACCCACTTCCCTACTGCTAAAGTGATCAGCAGTTAAATAGCTAAATTTACATTAAAAATGTCATCACTAGCCTTAAGAGTCAACACAACTACTATAGTGTTGTGGACAGGAGAGTTTACACCCCTCAGTTCTTGCTTGAGACTGATTGCAGATTCATGAAGTGAGCACTGCATCAGTAACACTTGGTTTACATTAGCAAAGTTTTCTTTGCAATGATAGCTAGAATTTTTTTTTAAATGAAAGCTTAATTTCAGCAGAATTTGAATGTGCCATACAGGCCACATAAATACGTCAAGGAAGGCCAGGAGTCTGACAGTAGGCTTTTTATTTCTATAGGTGTCGATAAAAAATGTAAATGAGCAAGAAGGTTAATCAGATGGGTCTTTTCAACACGAACTTTGATTCTGTCCTGGCAGTAGCAGCATCTAAGGGGGTAACTGAATTTTTTTTGTTTAACTCTAGAAAATCTTTTGTAAAGTCTTTTTATCCAGGCCTTTTTTCCCCCCCTGAAAAAACTTTCCTAGTCTATCATTAAACCACAACAAGGCACTAAGTATTTTTAGTTGTCTAAATCCAAAAACAAAGTGCATGGAAAGGTTTCACCTTTGAAATAAATGTTTTTATATTTGTTCCATTTAGAGATCATTATTCATTGAGCAGTTATCCTATTTCTGGGTGGGACATCTCTATTGAAATATTTCACCTCTAAAAATGTATCCGCAGTAATAGACTTGTTGTAACTGTTCCAAGTCTACATTAATTGTGTTACTGATTTGCTATTAGTTAAAGGCTGACACGTCCAGATTTCTCTATTTACTTTATTACGTTTGGCAAAGAGATTAATAGCTCTGTGTTCACTAAAGGCTCCAACATGGAAGAGGCAGAGTGCTCAACTCCCATTAACTGAAACAGAAAATAAAGAAATTAAAAAACGTCAGGCCAAATTTAAACATTAAGGGGAAAAAAAAAAAAAAGAGGTACAAATCCAACTTTTCCCCACCCTTTGGAGGTCACCTTTAAAGTTAAAATGATGACGTACAAATAAGAACCACAAGGTTCTTATTGGAAGTCAACGAATGGCTACGCAGATGGTGTCGGAGAGAAGGGTTTGGATTCTTCGACAATGGGATGGTCTTCCAAGAAGAAGGATTGCTTGGTAGAGACGGGCTCCACCTCACAAAGAGAGGGAAGAGCATCTTTCCAAGCAGGCTGGCTAACCTACTGAGGAGGGCTTTAAACTAGGTTCACCGGGGGAAGGAGACCAAAGCCCTGAGGTAAGTGGGAAAGTGGGATACTGGGAGGAAGCACAAGCAGGAGACCGCAAGAGGGGAGGACTCCTGTCTCAGACCGAGAAAGCGGGACAATCAGCGAGTTATCTCAAGTGCCTATACACAAATGCAAGAAGCCTGGGGAACAAGCAGGGAGAACTAGAAGTCCTGGCACAGTCAGGGAATTATGATGTAATTGGAATAACAGAGACTTGGTGGGATAACTCACATGATTGGAGTACTGTCATGGATGGATATAAACTGTTCAGGAAAGACAGGCAGGGCAGAAAAGGTGGGGGAGTTGCTTTGTATGTAAGAGAGCAGTATGACTGCTCAGAGCTCCAGTACGAAACTGCAGAAAAACCTGAGTGTCTCTGGATTAAATTTAGAAGTATGAACAACAAGGGTAATGTCGTGGTGGGAGTCTGCTACAGACCCCCAGACCAGGGGGATGAGGTGGACGAGGCTTTCTTCCAGCAACTAACAGAAATTGCTAGATCACAGGCCCTGGTTCTCATGGGTGACTTTAATCACCCTGATATCTGCTGGGAGAGCAATACAGCAGCTCACAGACAATCCAGGAAGTTTCTGGAAAGTGTAGGGGACAACTTCCTGGTGCAAGTGCTGGAGGAACCAACTAGGGGAAAAGCTTTTCTTGACCTGCTGCTCACAAACAGGGAAGAAATAGTAGAGGAAGCAATAGTGGATGGGAACCTGGGAGGCAGTGACCATGAGATGGTCGAGTTCAGGATCCTGATACAAGGAAGAAAGGAGAGCAGTAGAACAGAGACCCTGGACTTTAGAAAAGCAGACTTTGACTCCCTCAGGGAACTGATGGGCAAGGTCCCCTGGGAGAATAACATGAGGGGGAAAGGAGTAGAGGAAAGCTGGCTGTATTTTAAAGAAACCTTATTGAGGTTGCAGGAACAAACCATCCCCATGTGTAGGAAGAAAAGTAAATATGGCAGGCGACCAGCTTGGCTTAACAGTGAAATCCTTGCTCGTCTTAAACACAAAAAAACAGCTTACAAGAAGTGGAAGATTGAACAAATAACCAGGGAGGAGTATAAAAGTATTGCTCAGGCATGCAGGTGTGAAATTAGGAAGGCCAAATCACACTTGGAGTTGCAGCTAGCCGGAGATGTTAGGAGTAACAAGAAGGGTTTCTTTAGGTATGTTAGCAACAAGAAGAAAGTCAAGGAAAGTGTGGGCCCCTTGCTGAATGAGGGAGGGAACCTAGTGACAGAGGATGTGGAGAAAGCTAGTGTACTAAATGCTTTTTTTGCCTCTGTCTTCACAGACAAGGTCAGCTCCCAGACAGCTGCACTCTGCAGCACGGTATGGGGAGGAGGTGACCAGCTCTCTGTGGAGAAAGTAGTAGTTCGGGACTATTTAGGAAAGCTGGACGAGCACAAGTCCATGGGGCCGGATGCGCTGCATCCGAGGGTGCTAAAGGAGTTGGCCGATGAGATTGCGGAGCCATTGGCCATTATCTTTGAAAAATCATGGCGATCGGGGGAGGTCCCGGACGACTGGAAAAAAGCTAATGTAGTGCCCATCTTTAAGAAAGGGAAGAAGGAAGATCCAGGGAACTACAGGCCAGTTAGTCTCACCTCAGTCCCTGGAAAAATCATGGAACAGGTCCTCAAGGAATCAATCCTGAACCACTTAAAGGAGGGGAAAGTGATCAGGAACAGTCAGCATGGATTCACCAAGGGCAAGTCATGCCTGACTAACCTAATTGCCTTCTATGATAAGATAACCGGCTCTGTGGATGAGGGGAAAGCAGTGGATGTGCTATTTCTGGACTTTAGCAAAGCTTTTGATACAGTCTCCCACAGTATTCTTGCCAGCAAGTTAAAGAAGTATGGGCTGGATGAATGGACGGTAAGGTGGATAGAAAACTGGCTAGATGGTCGGGCTCAACGGGTAGTGATCAATGGTTCCTTGTCTAGTTGGCAGCCGGTATCAAGTGGAGTGCCCCAAGGGTCGGTGCTGGGGCCGGTTTTATTCAATATCTTCATTAACGATCTGGAAGATGGTGTGGACTGCACCCTTAGCAAGTTTGCAGATGACACTAAACTGGGAGGAGTGGTTGATACGCTGGAGGGTAGGGATAGGATACAGAGGGACCTAGACAAATTAGAGGATTGGGCCAAAAGAAATATGATGAGGTTCAACAAGGACAAGTGCAGAGTCCTGCATTTAGGACGAAAGAATCCCATGCACTGCTATAGACTAGGGACCGAATGGCTGGGCAGCAGTTCTGCAGAAAAGGACCTAGGGGTTACGGTGGACGAAAAGCTGAATATGAGTCAACAGTGTGCCCTTGTTGCCAAGAAGGCTAATGGCATTTTGGGTTGTATAAGTAGGGGCATTTCCAGCAGATCGAGGGATGTGATCATTCCCCTCTACTCAGCACTGGTGAGGCCTCATTTGGAGTACTGTGTCCAGTTTTGGGCCCCACACTACAAGAAGGATGTGGATAAATTGGAGAGAGTCCAGCGGAGGGCAACAAAAATGATTAGGGGGCTGGAGCACATGACTTACGAGGAGAGGCTGAGGGAACTGGGATTGTTTAGTCTGCAGAAGAGAAGAATGAGGGGCGATTTGATAGCTGCTTTCAACTACCTGAAAGGGGGTTCCAAAGAGGATGGATCTAGACTGTTCTCAGTGATAGAAGATGACAGAACAAGGAGTAATGGTCTCAAGTTGCAGAGGGGGAGGTTTAGGTTGGACATTAGGAAAAACTTTTTCACTAGTAGGGTGGTGAAGAACTGGAATGGGTTACCTAGGGAGGTAGTGGAATCTCCTTCCTTAGAGGTTTTTAAGGTCAGGCTTGACAAAGCCCTGGCTGGGCTGATTTAGTTGGGTTTGGTCCTGCTTTGAGCAGGGGGTTGGACTAGATGACCTCCTGAGGTCCCTTCCAACCCTGAGATTCTATGATTCTATGATTCTATGAAGGGAGCATGTGAGGATAATTACATTATACAGTAGTGAAGAGAAGTGGGCATAGCTGAATTTTGTTGAATTTAGATTTCTTTCCTTATAAACTGCAAACACCTCAGCCACATATAGCTTATTTGTTAAGGAGAAATCCTCTGGACAGCTCACAGCCTGAGTACATAGGTGGTGCAGGGAGAAAATCTGAGATCAGAAGGAGAATCCTTCCCTTGGGGAGCCCAAAGCTATAGCACCTGCTCACATTGGCACTCTCTTGAAGCGGGGCTGGCTGTGCACTGCCTGCCAATAGTGCCAAGGGACTGATATAGCAGCCAGGAATTTCTGGGGCACAAGCCTTCTCCCCTTTTCTCAAGCCATGTCTCCTACTCTGGCAGCTGGGACAGGAGTGGCAGAACAGCTGTGATGCTGGATCTGTACCTTTGGGAGATGCCCTTTATTAGAATAACCTTGGTGGCCAGCATCCACTTTGTGCCAGCAGAGGAGCCTAAAGCAGCTGTACTACTCCACAGTGCAAAATCTGCCCAACAGAGGAGCTTTACTTCAAAAAAAATATTAGTGTAAAAGTATGTCAGACATGGGCCCAATTTCAGGTGAAAAAAAATCTTTTGAAATAATTATCAAAACATATGAAAAAGCATTTTTTACAGTCATTCCTAAAGGTAACATGTACGTATGTGTGATTGAAAGAGAGAGAGAATTTGGGGGTGGGGAGGATGATGGGGGATGAAATGCCGCAGGCCCAAGCTCGTGCTCTGTGCCCATTTAACTATGGCTGAGCAGTGGGAGAAAACTGAAGGCTGATTGCATTAGTTCTTGATAACCCTGAATCATAACCTGGTCCCATGTTTGCTCTAAGCACACCTACCAAATCACTACCTGCAGGTGAGTTAGGCAGAGGAATGCTTATCTTCCCCCAATTCATGGATTGTGCTGGGGCTTAGGTATGAGATAGGCATCAGGATGCCTAGAGGCCGGTAGTGGTGTGCTTGCTCAGAGGCAGAAAAGTAGAGGCCTAGGGAACTTTTACCCTGAAAAACTTAGGCACTGAGTGACTTTAGGTGCCAAAAGGGGTAGGTGGCAGTCAAGCGGGGGTTTTGTGGCTCACAGTGGTGCTTAAAACCTTTGAAGATCTGGGCCTAAGTTTTTCCGGAAGTCTGTGGTAGAGCAGAACATGCACCCTGGCCTCACACATTTCAAGCTGGCATCCTAATCACTTGGCCTCACCCAGCAGTCAATGCACAATCATCCATCACCCTTGTCCTTTAAGCAACATTCCCCTCACAAAACTACCCGTGCATCTGTCCTTATATCCAGAATAGCTACAAACAAAAAAAGATACGTCAAAAACAAGGCAAAGCTGGCTCTTTCACTTTCAGTCATTTCACTGCTCTCAGTAGTTAGCTCAAGTTACATTTGGGGATTAAATTTCTGTATGATGGAGCAGGAACCCTGACAGAGTCAACATCACTACAACAGTACTAATGTGGACACGAGAACAAATGGATATAAATTGGCCGTCGGGAAGTTTAGGCTGGAAATTAGGCGAAGGTTTCTAACCATCAGAGGAGTGAAATTCTGGAACAGCCTTCCGAGGGAAACAGTGGGGGCGAAGGACCTCTCTGGCTTTAAGATTAAGCTTGATAAATTTATGGAGGGGACGGTTTGATGGGATAATGTGATCTTAGCCAAAGGTGAATAACGTGCCATCACTGGTAATTAGTACCAAGGGTCAATGATGGGGTATTATAAGTCTTTTTCCTAAGTGTCTGGCTGGAGAGTCTTGCCCCCATGCTCGGGGTTCAGCTGATCGCCATATTTGGGGTCGGGAAGGAATTTTCCTCCAGGGTAGATTGGCAAAGGCCCTGGAGGTTTTTCACCTTCCTCTGAAGCATGGGGCAAGGGTCACTTGCTGGAGGATTCTGTGCAACTTGAAGTCTTTAAATCATGATTTGGGGACTTCAACAGCTGAGTCAAGGGAGAGAATTATTCCAGGAGTGGGTGGGTCAGCTTTTGTGGCCTGCATCATGCGGGAGGTCAGACTAGATGATCATAATGGTCCCTTCTGACCTTAAAGTCTATGAGTCTATCACCTGCTGTAGGGAAATCCTCAGTTTGTTGAAAGGATAATAGCCTCGACATTATTAATACTTGTTCGTGCTACCATATCACCTAGAGGTCTGGGCCCCAGAGTGTTTGGCGCTGTACAAACATACATCAAAGCGATGGTCCCTACCGAGGAGAGCTTACATTGCTCTCCCAACATGGCTCCCCCTCTGCAACTGTGGGGATGTGAATGTGCAGAGTGAGATTGAAGGGTTACTAGAATAGGCCTATATCACCCTCCACTTTCTGCTGGGTTTTACCCCTCTCTCCTTGTCTTAGTAAGGGGGGGAGAGCATTTGGGCTTATGGGAAAAAAAAAAAAAAGAGGCATCTAATTGGCTCGCAAAGGATCAGAGTTTGCAGCATCTCTCATAGCTGCCCAGGACTCATTAAGCAGTTTTGCCCTCATTCAAGTTGTCACTCCTATCCAAGAGAACAAATTGCAAAGAGAAGAACTAAGATAAATGCCCTAAGCTTTTAGTTAATGTAATTATTTTTTCAAATGTACAAGTACCACAGACTGGGAAAACTGAAGACGTTCATGGCCTAGACAGACCCCAACAAGAATCTCCTCCTCAAGCCAATGACTCTGAACCCTATTTATGGACACCACCTGCAGATCAGTGGGGTGATAGTGTATTTTCCATTGTGTTGAGTTGTACTATTACATTCCACTGAGTTCCTGGCATGAGCAAAGAAAGGGTCCAGGCTACTTTTGGCTGTCTTATGCAGCGCTGATTGAGGAAGAAAGTGACAATATCTCAGACTGTCTGTCAGATTGAATGAGAGACAAGGTGGGTGAGGTAATATCTTATATAGGACGAACTTCTGTTGGTAAGAGAGACAAACTTTTGAGTTTATACAGAGCTCTTCTTCAGGTCTGGGAAGTGTACTGAGTGTCACAGTTACATACAAGGTGGAAAAGATTGTTTAGCAAAAGTAGTTTACACAAATTTCAAAGGACTACTTAAGATGAAGTGGTCTGTTAACACCTCTCCCATCATAGGGGGAAAAATTGAATTGCGGATTGAATAGCACTGTTTTGTACTGTCTAAAATACATTAGATATATAGTATATGGGAATACCAAGATGTCTTTTGTTAATGCCTCTCCAATATTACTTTAAGAATCCTCAGTTTATGTGCTTGTGATTTATGTTTAAAACTATATCTTATCCTGCTACATTAGCCACAAAACAGTAGCGCGCACACACACACCCCTCTTTGTTAATTTACAATTAAGTTTGCTCAAGTATATTTCCTACCAATGCAATCACTAAAACTCAAGGAAGTCACTGGTTAAATCAATATCAACCACCACACTGATGACAATGCACATGCTTTACCACTCAATGTAATCACCTCTATAACAAATTCACTTTCAGTTCCACTCACAGTGCACTCATCCAGTTCCTCATAGTCACATTTCAGAGGCAGAACTTGTTTCCATCCCTCCAAGAGAGATACTTTTAAAGCGTATATGGTGTTACTTCTACCTTAAAGTTTTGGTTTTTTTTAAATCTGAGGTTAGATTTCAGGTGATGTCAACCGTGGAATTCAGGGAAGGATTATCCCAATGTGGACCATTGCCTTAAAAACATAGTTTGGCACATAGTGCTGTATATCCTATGAATTAGGTGACTATTATTCTATTCACATTTTAAAGGAGATAAGGGTTAAGTGACATGCCTGAAGTCACGAAGCAAGTTAGTTTCAGAGCTGGAGGCTCATTGCCCAGGTGTGTGATCATATAATAGAACCCATTATAACACTTAGAATTTAAATAATATAATTTTTGTCTTCAAAGTCCAGTATGAACATTAAGTATTTACTCATTACCTTAATGCTTGCTTCACCTTGTCCTGTTTGCTGGGGTTGGTGGTGCAGACCCATACAGCATGTGTGATTGGCACAACTTTTATAGACCAGCTGGCCAGGCCTCACATTCTTGTTATTTTGGAAATCAGTTTTCCTTCTCCTGAATGGGCCACATGCCAGACTTGAATCTAAACATTAATTAATTCATGTACACTCTTCATGGGGAAAACAGAGTTACTGTTGCTCTAAGACAGGGGTTCTCAAACTGGGGGTTGGGACCCCTCAGGGGGTTGCAAGGTTATTACATGGGGGGTCATGAGCTGTCAACCTCCACCCCAAACCCCGCTTTGCCTCCAGCAGTTATAATGGTGTTAGATATATAAAAAAGTGTTTTTAATTTATAATGGGGGTCACACTCAGAGGTTTGCTATGTGAAAGGGGTCACCAATAAAAACGTTTGAGAGCCACTGCTCTAAGATCTTTCACTCAGTGTCCTGAAATTTTGTGATTAATATATTGCTTTTTTATTTAGTTCCCTGTGATGTGACTGGTTTTATGATGATAATTTAGGTATGCATATAAGTGTTCACATGTGCTGCTATTTTCATTTTCTCTTTCATGGTCACATTTACTAGTTCCTTGAATACAGCGGTTTAATTGAGTTAAAGTGGGAGTAACTGATTGATGAGAGTTATTGGCTGCCCTGGTTTTTTCTCTGCCAAAATATCCAGCCTATTCTATAAAGAAGGAGTACTGGAAAAGGGAAAGTTGGTTCTTTTCTTTTCCTCTAAGATCTGTGCTGGATAGACCTCAGGGTTGCTGAGAGAGGGCAATAAAAAAGGAGAGCACTTTTCTTTTGGAGAAAAGAAGAGGTATAAATGTAGGAAATTATTATAAGCAATAATAGCACTCGACATCTGGTAGGTAATTGTGTATAACCACTCAGCTGTTTCTTAGTTAGGGATTTGTTTAATTAGCTGGTTTATAGCTTTAGTCATGTTTAGTTTTGTCTCTGTTGAGGGCCTAGTTTGGCAGTCTGCCCAAGTGGCACACCAAGAAGCTGCCTGTATTATGGGGATGGTATTTGCTATTGTGTTGATAGTGGCAAAATACATCCTGCTGAGAAGATGGAAGTCTGAAGCAAGTCCCACATATGCAGACTGGTTGGGTGCAATGTCAAACCCAGCATTGATTAACTTGATTTGGGATAAATAATTGGGGAAAACCAACTATATGGAACACATGGAAATGCTACAAACTCTACTAAATATAATTCCTTCCTTCCATGTGGCTCAGTACCTCTTCTTCCCCCTTCCCAGCACATTATGGACTCTTTTTTAGGTCGCTCACCTACCTGAGGGCTGCTCCTTACAGTAGCTGCAGACATGACAGGTGGGCTGTCATGCAGTATCTGCTTGCAGTAGTGGTGATAAGCAAGACATCCTATTGTCTCTAGCTGTAGAATGGTTGGGGATCGGTTCTCTTTGCTGGTAAGGCAGTTGGGGACTGGATCCCCTTTGTTTCTTGAAGGAAGTTGGTCTTCCCTGAGTGGCACGGGGGCAAGGCCGGGGCTCCTGCAGGTTTGAAAATATTTACTGGAGCTCTGCTCTGTATGGCTCCAATTGAATTTAAGCCCTGGTTTGTGTCCAGGAGGCATTGCAAACTCTTCCCAAAACACCCTGCGCTAGATGGTGGCGAGTTGCACAGTGAGATAGCGACCCACAGTGCACTGCTCTCTGTGTTGATACAAGTGCTGCTAATATGGATGCACACCAGCGACACAAGGATCGTAGTGTGGACATGCAGCAGCTGTTTAATTACTGCAGCAGCTGTACTTGGACACAAAACCCCGACCTTGTCTCAGTGGGTCCCGCGCTTCCAGGAAGATTTTCACTAGCCTCAGAGGCTCACTGTGACCCTCCTCATAGCCCTTCTCTCTCTAGAGGCAAGGGTCACAGCCTACTGAGCCATTTTCATCATAAGCCAGCAAGGGAGGTGGGAAGAAGCAACCCTCCCTCGCACAGTCTCTGTCGTCTCACAGTCTCTGTGATTAATCAGGGAGAGTGGGGGAGAAGGGGTGGCGGTGGAGCCCAGGCCCGCCCTCCACTCCAGGCTCCAGTCCAGGGACCCTAATAGTAGCAGCTATTGGTAGCTGACCTTTTGAAACAGGACAAGTACAATTCCCTGGGCCACTTCCCCACAGCAGCCCCCACTTCCTCAATATCTACTTCACCCTTACCTCAGGCCTTCCTTCCTTGTGCCTGATAGGGTTTTTACTGCCCAGTTTCTCCTACAGCTCCTGAAATGCGCGCCTCACTGACTAACTGGGAGGCTTTTAACTAGTTCTAGCACAGTGCCAGGTTTACAATGGCTCCAGTGGCTCCATGGAGCGGGGCTCAAGCTGAGAAGGGGCCCCAGCCTGCTCCGCTTGCACTGCGCCCCGAGACCCCGCTGGCTCCCCCCACCCACCACTTGCTCCTCTCAGCCTGCCTGCTGGCTGGCCGAAGGCTCCTCTCCGCCCCCTGGCCCCACCCCCTGCTCCTCTCAGCCCCCTGGCTGGATCCCAGTGCACCTCTGGCTCCAGACAGTCTCTGCTTCCCACCACCTGTGGGGCCCCACCTGTCTCCCCGGAGCTGAGCTGCCTGGGACTGGTGCAGAATCCTAGCCAGTCTCAGCCAGGTGTGGGGCGGAAACAGTGCGGAGGGCTTGGCTGGGCCCCTCCAGGCAAGTGCGTCTTGAGGGAGCCCCTCCGGGGCAGATCCTGGCCTTGCTGATTGCGCCACTCCTGAGGGGCCGGAGTGATTCCTGGCCCTGGGACCAGCCCTGGCTGCGCTGCCGGCTCAGCCCGGCAGACACAGTCACCTTCCAGAAGGGTTGGTGAGTGTGGCCGGGAGGCAGGGTGTGGGTCTGTGGGAAGTGTGGGGGGTGCTGGGCTGTGAAGGGGCGGGGAAGATCTGTGTGTGTTGGAGCACTAGGGAGTGGGGGTTCTGTGTGGGGGGTGCTGGGCAGTTGTGGTGGGGCTGTGGGCAGGGGTGGTGTTGTGCAGGGCACTGTGTATTTGTGGGTGGCGCGGGGGGGGGGGGGGGGCGGCGGGGCGGGGGGGGGGGGGGGAGGGGGGGGTGGGGGGGGGGGGCGGGGGGGCCTGTGTGGTGTGGCATGGGGCTGCCCCAGAGGGGAAGGGGCATGCTGGCAGCACAGGGCCGGGCAGGCCACTGTGCATCTGGCATCTGCCAGTTTGTAAATAGTGCCCTCGCGTTGGACGGAGCAGGGCTGCCCCTGCCATGCTATGCCCCATTGCCTCTGGCTGGCCCCTCACTCTGGGGACTGACCTCCCTGCACCATGCTCCATTGTCTCCATGGGGGCCCACAAATATGTTTGGCACCGGGCCCACAAAAGGTTAATCCAGCCCTGCCCTTGATTGGCTTCAGGTGTCCCAATCAACCTAGTTATCTCCACTGCTTTCTAGAAGGATCTTAATTGGCCCCAGGTGTCTTGATTAACTGGAGCAACTGCCATTTGGTTACCATGGTACCAGGGATTTGTTTAGCCTGAGGCTAACATACCTGTTCCTCACTACTTTCCTATAGCCTTCTGGCCTTGCCCCGTCACATATCTCAACAAAGCATTTAGATTCTATTATAATCAGAGTATAATTCCAACCAGACAACCTACGAAAAGGATTGCAGTGTGATAAATCCACATAAAAAAACCTCAGAAGATTCCCGAGAGAGACAACATAGTAGCCTCACAGCTTCCAAAGAGCATTGACTAGGTGACACCCAACAAGATTTATTATTTGTGGATAGAGAATGACAATCCTCAGGGCTGTCAATTTGGTACCCACATATGAAACAATAGAGACCTACCTCCATAATTATTCCCAAAGATTCTGCCCCTCACTGGGTTACGAGAAAAGCATCATGTACCTGAACAGCTAGAAAATATTCCATTGTCCCCATTATCTACCATCAGCCAGTTCTTCTTCAGCAGTGCTGATACTCAAATTTATGGGACATTTTATGAATACAACTTTGTTGAGCTTTGAGATCCCACTATCCAAAATTGGGACAGTAGATATATAAATCTAATGTCTAATACAGAAAAATTGTAATCATTACATTTTTGAGGAATCTTGATCAGATGGAGCACATTAAACTCATGGTTACCTAATTTTACCAAAATTAGGTACCTTTTATTCTAAGTATAAGGAACATTTGTGGTAATCATTTGTGTTGGCAAATGGTGACCACTGTATATGCAAAATAGTAGAAGGCTTAACTGAGGCTTG
Source organism: Platysternon megacephalum (assembly GCA_003942145.1). Lineage (NCBI taxonomy): Eukaryota > Metazoa > Chordata > Testudines > Platysternidae > Platysternon > Platysternon megacephalum. The sequence goes on along the minus strand of QXTE01000280.1, from coordinate 1,227,033 downwards.
CAAGATACTAAACAAAATCTAGACAGAAGTAGAACTGTGTTCAAGGATAACAAAATGGTAATGCCAAAATGAATAAATTCAATCTGAGGAAACTTGTAAATGATCCAGCAGGATACCATGATTCAACTTACTGACAAATGCAGTACTTCAAGTTAGAGAAAGGCATTATATAGAGAAGCATGGTCTAAAATTCGAGTATTGGCTCTCACAAGTCCTCCTATGTGGCCTTAGGAAAGTCACAAACTTTCTCTCTCAGTTTCCCTTTCTGTAAAATAGGTATATTAATAATTTCGCTGCCTCACAAGAGTCTTGTGATTAGTTTCCAAAATTAAATTATAAGTATTATTACTCTTATTTTTCATAAGGAAAAGTTACTTGTAAAATACGCATTAATGATCTCAGTGAACATATGTATGGTGGTAATAAATCTGATAAAAGAAATAGACTTTACCGATTGGACAATTTAAGATAAAGATACAAAACAGCTAGCTACAGATACCAGGGCAAAGGTTCTGAAGTATTAAATTTACGTCCTTAATTAGAAAGTTGCTCTGAAATTGAGTCCATAACCTTTCGTAGAGTAAAACAAGATGGGTATGTTGTCTATGCCTTTGCTCCTGACTTGGTGTCTTCTTCAGGTTGGCTGTGGTCTGGTAAGAAAACAAAGACAATCTTTACATTTTGAAGTGTAATATAGGTCATGACAAGCTTGTGAAAAAAAGAAAAACTGATGCATATAGTTCCTGCAAATGAGGGTTTCTCTCCAATTGTTAAGAACATTGAGGAGGGGCACAAAACATTTTGTTTTCTGAGTAGATTTTTTATTGCTGCTACTTATAATCAGTCCAGCTCTATATCTAGAGGGCCTGATCCTACACTCCTTGCTCAGGCAGAACTACCATTGATTTTTCTATAGCAATTTTGGCTGCATACATAGTCCAGCACTGGGACCAGGGTAAGTGGTAACACCTATTCTACTATTTGGAATACAGATAGTGATATCAAGTATTTTGTTTAATATAATAAATATGTCAATGAAGTGAATGCCCTCTTAGTCAAGCTGGACATGCTTTTCTTTGGCTGTACTAGCAGCTTCCCCAACCTATAGTGAGCTATTTTATGACAATATACAACAATAGCAACTTTGAAATTGTATACTGCCTTATGTTTTTCCAGAGAAATGCAGTATTTTCCCACTTCTGTGAATAAGACCCAGTGTGATTTGCAAGAATTTGGAGCACACAATATTCTGAATCTGTGGGTCAGACAAACACTGTGTGGATGGAAGTGGAGTCTGATTACACTATTACTTTGCCAGGATCTGGTACCTTTTCTCATGTCGGTATCACTGGGACAACTCATGGCGCAATGTATTACTTAATATGAGTTAAGGTGGCAGAATCTGGCCACCTTACATTTTAATGTATATAACATCATTCACGTGCCTCAAAGTGTTTCCATAGTTAGGCTGAATAAACCACAAACGGTAGATTATTCAGAAAAGAGGAAACGTTTTCCGTTTAGATTTTAAAATAGTAATTCAGTAGACTAACTGGATTGCTCCTTGACACACCCTTAATTAGTGTCAGCTAGCAGTGTTATTCTTAATTGTGAATTTGTTATAAATGTACAAAATTGTAGCTATTCATAAAATAGTAGGTACTGGCATTCTGGTAAATTGTGTTGGCTTTGAGGCTATGGACATCTGCAGCTGGATCCTGCAGCTTATGCTCCCCTGAGTAATCTTTACATGCACAAGTATCCCCACTAAAATAGGTAATTTCACTGGGGCTTGTTGGATTCCATAGCCATGAGTAAGGATTAGACCCTATCTAGCAGGAAATCACCAACTCCTTCAACATTGAAGCCATCAGTTGGTGACAGTTTTCAGTCACTGCTGACCTGGGCTAGATTTGATTACATGAGGAATTAGAAATAATTTGGTATTTGAATAATCTCCCACTCATGCTTTTTCTTACTCACCAGGAGTGTATAGGTTGGAATCAATTAAATTGTTTTATGGTTCTACTTATGAAAGTTTTGATGCAGCTGGAAAATCTTGTCCAGGGACTGAAAAAAAATTAGCTTTGTGATGTATGTGTTGTTTGCATGATGGATTTTGAAGCCCGGAGGCATTGTGATTGTAATCATAGCGACCACAGAAATGCTTTACCTTTCATTAATGGCACTAAAGGTATTCAGCACTTTGGATAAAGTTTTCTTTTTTTTTTTTTTAATTTATGTTTATAGAAACTGTTATTTCAATTTTTGGATAAACCATCATGAAACTGACAATATTAATTAAATCACTCTTGGGGGATTAATTTTAGTCAGATTAACTATCAAGGCAATTATTAATTACTTCCAAATCAGATCACCATTAATCGATTTATGAGACTTTTTGCTGTTTGGAAATAAATTGGCTCCTCTGTGTATTCAGTCCAGCTGCAAATTACACTCTTTCATTACCAGTCTCTGGCCTCTAAACCAATACATGGAACACTTCTTATTAGTAGGTTTTGTTTTTTTAAATGTCCTTACATTCATCCTCACCTTGCACTCATTTACTCCTCTCAATGAAACTGCTCTGATTTGGCCACTTAAGAGCCTGATCTAAAGCTCATTGAAGACACTAGAAAGTCTCCTACTGACTTCAATGGACATTAGATCAGACTCCATGTAAAAGAAAATTAAATAAGCCTAGGAAAATGAACAGGATGACAACTATGTATTCTATGCAAGCGGAGTTGGAGCCTGCCAACCCTTACTTGTGTGTGGGTAGTCTTTACCCATATAAGTGAGGGCTACATGTGTAAGAGTTTACAAGATCGGATCCTTCAAAAGCAGATGGAGTCTGTAAAAATTCTTTGGTATCATTCCCATGGTATACGTGTATCTGTTAGACATTGTACTATGGAATAACATTTTTTTTAAAGGTAGATTTATGTGATGGTAGGACATAAATGCCATAAAACTTTAGTACTTAATGGAGGGCTATTGACATTATAGAATCAGGGCAGATTGGGCTGGAAAGGATCTCTTGGCTTAGTCTATACTCTGTACTGGAACATCTGAGTGCATGCACACACACAAACCGCCACATGGTTCCCAGTGCAACCTGATTGTAGCCTATTAAAGCACACTCAAAGTGGCCAGCAATAAATGCTGTTAGTTGAGCTCAAGCTGGATCTGCAATATTATTAAAAGAATAATGTTCGTAGGATTTCATTTTGTGTATCCTGATAATCTCTCTCTTTTTTTCTCCCTCGCTAGCCTACTCCAGAGTCATTTGGTGAGTTCTGTTTAGAGTTTTATACGAGTGCACTGAAGGCAGCCAACAAAAACAGCTGCTCATAAACACAGCAGGGACAGATTTATAATTACTATTATTGTTATTACATTAATTTTCACACTTCATAAAGATAATAGCAAAGACTAATGTCCTATCTCACTTGTCTTTTGTTTTTCAGAAGTAGATGTAGATGGTGGAATTGATCGAGATGTCTTGGACATCAATGAAGGTTATTTTTTAATTTTCTTTTTCATATTTTGAAAGTTTCATTGTAACAGTGAGAGATCAGTAGAATGTCTGAATGTTAATCAGCTGTTACTTTTTAGCTTTAGGACTGAACCTTTTTGAGGGAGATATCAAACTTGATGGGGTGAGTTCAAACATAAAATATAAAAACAGAAATGTGTCATTGACTTATGTAATATAAAGCACGGCTGATCTGAACATGCTCAGCCCATCCAACTTGAACTAGCCATAAATGTTGTTTATGTAACAATAAATTGAAATAATTTGGGAATGTATTTGTACGAAATGTCATAGATAATGAACGAGTCATGTATATTTACAGAAGCATTAACTAGAATAAAAATCAGTTCAGCCATTAGATCAATGTAATAAACTTCTTATTTCCCTTACTGTGATTTAGACTTGTAGTTTTAAGAGTATTGACATTAATCACATGCAGACAGGCGTGCTTGAGATATCCTTAGTTTATCTGCAATTCTACACAATATTTGTCAGCATATGAAACTTCAGACTCTTCCCTGCAAACCCTTCCTCCTCATGTGAGTTCCCTCCTCATTCAAGTTTAGGTCCTTGATTAGCATCTCATTTTAGAACATCTCTGTAGTATCCCTATTCACCTCAAAAAAAATCACCGCATTATATAATGCATTATATCTCAAAGAATCCCAGTGGGAATGCCTGACAATCTACTTTAGCCTAATTCCTTTGAAGTCAATGGCAATTTTGCCATCTAATTCAATGGGAGCAGATGATTATTAGTCACTACTGAATTACTTCTGGGATGGAGGATGGAAATCAATCTGCACATGGTACATCAGTGACAGTAAGGAAAGTTTTAGTCAAGGCCACTGGAACAAATTCCTACACTTATGAAAAGAGTCATGGGATTGTTAATGGCCAGGCAGAGTAGATAGGACTTTATATTATAATGATATACTGAAAGATAGACCCTCATAAACGGCAAGGAACTTAGGGTTTAGCTGACCCTGCTGGGATTTGAAACTCTGGTCCTGGGAAGTCTCTAGAACAGGCGCCGACTTTCTAATGTTCTAATAGGCCCCACCCCCACTCCACCCCTTCCCCCAAGATCTCATCCCCACCCCGCCTCTTCTCGACCCTGCCTTGCCCCGTTCTGCTCCATCCCCCAAGCACACCCCGACCTTGCTCCTCCCTCCCCACAGCGCCACTTGTATGCTGTGGAACAGCTGATGACGGTGAGCAGGAGGTGCTGGGGGGAGGGGGAGGCACTGATAAGGGGGCTTCCAGTGGGTGCTCAGTACCCACCATTTTTTTTCCATGGGTGCGAGCACCCATAGAGTCGGTGCCTATGGTCTCTAGTATTTCAAACCTGAAGCCTACACCACTGAGCCATCTTCCTCAGCATTTGTGCTTCTAGGCTTATTTCTCAACTACTCACACAGATTCATAAGAGACATATTTCTTATTTGCAGGTTAGAGCTACTAAATTTTCTTTTTACTACCTACTCCTATGTCATCCCTTACTGAACTCTTTACATTAATTTTTCTTCTCAAATACAGGAACGAAACTCCATTATTGGTGACAACTATCGGTGGCCCCTCACCATCCCATATGTCCTTGAGGATAGCCTGGGTACCGTATTTGCCTTTGAAATAAATAAATAAATAAATAGAATAGTGTCTGCTTTGGTTGAAAAGTTGCACTAGTTTTAAATACAAGTTTGTTTTTAAAGTCATCTGCCTAAGGTATGACACTGCATTAAGTGAAAAGAAAGAAAAAGTTACTGGGAATCTTTTTAATTTAGGGAATCTCACCTTTCCATTTGCACAGTTCAGAGTGACCAAAAGTTTGGATATGAATAAATGAAGGAAAAGATTAACCTATTTAAGCCAAGTAAGTCTCCTAGAGGAGATGACCCAGATATATTGCTAGCATTCAAGGATCTGAACAATGCCAGTGAGGTGTTTATAACCCTTTACTTGCTCTGGGTGAAATCTGAGGTTTTTACTCAATTTTTATTCAATCCTTGGTCCTATAAACTCCACTGAAGTCAGTTGCAAGCACTCAGCAACTGTCAGGATCACGCATTATGTACTCATCATCTTATATTGTATACATGAAAATCACCCATGAAACATATTGTATTATGTTTAAACAAAACAAAGGTAGAATCCAATTTTCCAGCAGTCTAGATTCTTAGGCCTTTACTGAATTTTTGCTCAATCCTTAATCTGTCAAAACTCCAAGATTTTAATAGCAGTTTGTCAGAGTGAGGTCTATAAAAGCTCAGCAAGGACCTCAGCATTAGGCCTTATATTTATAACAATGCTATTTGTTTCCCTTACAGAAATGAATGCTAAAGGACTTATCCTCAAAGCATTTGAACGGTATCGCCTAAAAACCTGTATCGACTTCAAACCTTGGGAAGGAGAAAAAAATTATATATCAGTGTTCAAGGGCAGTGGGTAAGAGGAAAAATGTGACAAATTCTCATTCCATTTGGCTATATGGCCAGTTTTTATGTGCATTAATTAGTATGTTCTCCAAAAACTGGTAACTGAATATAATTCCTTATCTCAACCTAGTCATTTCTCAGATTTTATACATGGGAAACTATAATAGTCCAAAACCTGGTATGAACTTGGTAAAGGTTAAGTTTTCCCTTATTATACTTGTTTGCAAACAAACACTCTAGGACCAATGGAAGTTGTACCGATGCAACTGAGTACAGAACTGAATCCTTAACAGACATGGTACCTTACCTTTCATGGTAAATCAAGCTATTTGATCAAATCATTTTTCTTGTTTGGCCTTTGAGCATATGAAGTTCTATTCTCATGTTCTCATACTAAATTTGCCTTATAATAAAAAAAAATTCCCCACAGTGAGAATGCCATAGCCTAGACTGCAGGACTGCAAATTTTCCGACCATAATAAAGGGAATTACATATGGGTAGTGACATAGCAGGGTTGTTTTGACTCCCACCTGTGTCTGGAAAATGATACAAAGTCAGCCCCAGGCTATTTGTCACTATAAATATTTTACTTTATAGACCTGTGTACTAATTGTGAACCACCAAGGTGCAAGTGTGATCTGAATGCTATGGGCTAGAACCACAAAGGCATTTAGGCACCTAACTCCAAAATATAGAGCTTCAAAACCTCCACTCAGCTGCCACCTAACCCTGTAGTTACCTAAATTTCAGCCACTGGACATGCACACAGCCACCTCAGTCCTCATACCCAGCTCACATCCATGCCCCAGCAAGATCTTCAAACTAGGCCTTGCCCCATCTATCTTGCTTGTGGGGCCCATTCCAGTAGGCATATTGAGAGCATGCCTAGTAGATCGGGCTTCACATGAAACACTATTAGTGGTGGTAGTGCCACCTCCTGGTAACTTTTAGGCCAATGGTTAGCACATGCACCCAGGAGGGGAGAGAGTCAGGTTCAAATCCCACCTCTGTCTGATGTGGAGCAGGAATCTGAAGTGAGGTCTTCCACCTGACAGGTGACTGCCCTAACCACTACACTAAAAAGTATTCAGGGATGCCTGTCTCTCAGTCTCTCCTGTTGAATCTCTTCCACCTTGTATGAAATACTTAAGGCATTGGGCCAGAGAGACAATGATAATGACTCTTGGAACTACCCATCCCACCTGGGATGTGTGAGGTCCAAGTTCCAGGCCCTGTTCTAATGACTATTGATACAAAGTGGAACAGGTATTATTTTAGATGTCTACCTCCTTTGGAGGGGGGGGGGGGGGGCTTAGGCCAACCACTCCTCTCCTCTGCATTTTCTACTTGTTAGCTTAGGTGGCTCCCCACTCAGTACCATGCTGGGCTTTGGTGAATCCTATTCTTGGCATCTGACTCTCCTCATGCATTATATAGTGACTGGGAGCCTGGACACCTAACTCAGGGTTGTGGACTCCACTAGCTGGCAGAACATCTAAACATTAGGCATTGAAAGGCTGAACCTAACCTATGAATCTATGGTCCTAGACCTATGAATTTTCCATGCTAATAAATCCAGGTGTTTTAGCAGCCAGATCAAAAAGACCATATACGGCTAAATCCTGGACTTCTGAACTCCCACTGACTTCAACAGTAAGAATTGCAATATTTAGCCAATGGTGTTTAATAAACCTCATCATTATCATAGAATCATAGAACTGGAAGGGACCTCGAGAGGTCATCTAGTCTAGTCCCTTGCACTCAAGGCAGGACTAAGTATTATCTAGACCACCCCTGACAGGAGTTTGTCCAACCTGCTCTTAAAAATCCCCAATGATGGAGATTCCACAACCTCCCTTGGCAATTTATTCCAGTGCTTAACTACTCTGAAAGTTAGGAAGTTTTTCCTAATGTCCAACCTAAACCGCCCTTGCTGCAATTTAAGCCCATTGCTTCTTGTCCTATCCTCAGAGGTTAAGAACAATTTTTCTCCCTCCTCCTTGTAACAACCTTTTATGTACTTGAAAACTGTTACATAAAAGTCTTCTCTTCTCCAGACTAAACAAACCCAATTTTTTCAATCTTCCCTCATAGGTCATGTTTTCTAGACTTTTAATCATTTTTGTCGCTCTTCTCTGGACTTTCTCCAATTTGTCCACATCTTTCCTGAAATGTGGTGCCCAGAACTGGACACAATACTCCAGTTGAGGCCTAATCAGCGCAGAGTAGAGCGGAAGAATTACTTCTCATGTCTTGCTTACAATACTCCTGCTAATACATCCCAGAATGATGTTTGCTTTTTTTGCAACAGCGTTACACTGTTGACTCATATTTAGCTTGTGATCCACTATGACCCTCAGATCATTTTCCACAGTACTCCTTCCTAGGCAGTCATTTCCCATTCTGTATGTGTGCAACTGATTGATCCTTCCTAAGTGGAGTACTTTGCATTTGTTCTTATTGAATTTCATCCTATTTCCTTCAGACCATTTCTTCAGTTTGTCCAGATCATTTTGAATTTTAATCCTATCCTCCAAAGCACTTGCAACCCCTCCTAGCTTGGTATCATTCACAAACTTTATAAGTGTACTCTCTATGCCATTATCTAAATCGTTGATGAAGATATTGAACAGAACAGGACCCAGAACCGATCCCTGCAGGACCTCACTCATTATGCCCTTCCAGCATGACTGTGAACCACTGATAACTACTCTCTGGGAACGATTTTCCAACCAGTTATGCACCTACCTTATAGTAGCTCCATTTAGGTTGTATTTCCCTAGTTTGTTTATGAGAAAGTCATGCAAGACAGTATCAAAAGCCTTACTAAAGTCAAGATATACCACATCTGCCACTTCCCCCCTATCCACAAGGCTTGTTACTTTGTCAAAGAAAGCTATCAGGTTGGTTTGACATGATTTGTTCTTGAAAAATCCATGCCAACTGTTATTTATCCCCTTATTATCTTCTAGGTGTTTGCAAATTGATTGTTTAATTATTTGCTCCATTATCTTTCCGGGTACAGAAGTTAAGCTGACTGGTCTGTAATTCCCCAGGTTGTCCTTATTTCCCTTTTTATAGATGGGCACTATATTTGCCCTTTTCCAGTCTTCTGGAATGTCTCCCATCTTCCATGACTTTTCAAAGATAATTGCTACTGGCTCAGATATCTCCTCAGTCAGCTCCTTGAGTATTCTAGGATGTATTTCATCAGGCGCTGGTGATTTGAAGACATCTAACTTGTCTAAGTAATTTTTGACTTGTTCTTTCCCTATTTTAGACTCAGATCCTACCTCATTTTCACTGGCATTCACTATGTTAGATGTCCAGTCATCATTATGTTCCTTTTTGTACCTCTATTAGAGGTGAATTTGCCATAGCAGACAAAAGCATTGGCCCATCTAGTCTGGTAATGTATCTAGCCTTCATTGCTAAGTTATGCAATTCCGTGCTTAAGGAGAAATTCCTTCCTTATATGCTTACACAGTTAATTTGATTACCCTTATCATCTTGACTAGCTTATCAATAAAAGTTATTGATAGTCATAAACTTTAAAAAAATGCAGCTAAAGTATATGACTTTATAGCCTCTTGGCTGGCAAGTTTCAACAGGTACTTTTTCAAATTGGTTCCATCCTTACTGCCCTTTTGTTTCCCTGTGTGCCCATGTTCTGTTGTTATAGGACAGGGTAAAAAAGGCAAGAACTGATCACTTTTCACTCTGTCCTACATAACTTTGATTGTTTCAGTCAAGTCTCCTATGTCTGCAGATTAAATAACCATAGTCTAAAGGGTGTAGTTTGGGCAGCAGCGTAAAATTCATGGGGATGACAAACAGATCCATAAAACTTTATCACCCCAGAAAATATTTGATAAATCACCTTCTCCTTTACATACATGTATCTGATTTGCTTGCCTCTATAAAAGATGCATTGAGAGGTGGGGAAGTAGGTGTTTCAAAAGGGATATGGAGTATTTTAATGTTTAGGTTGTCTTTTTAAATTCAAATGACATCAGTAACAAAAGAAAATTGTTACCATCTGATTGCTGTTGTGTGTGAAATGAATTGATGGTCTCAGTCAGTTCTTAATGGAAATGTCTCCACATCACAATCGTTACACTTCACACTCTTGTTAGCAACGTCACAACAGAGATAAAGAACTCAATGACTGAGGAACTACCTGCTCTCTTTAGGTAAATGTGCTCTCTTTAGGTAAAGGTTGCGGCACATTGTCAGGAAGCTGGACTACTGCTGACCTGAAGAACAGCTCTGTGTAAGCTCATAAGACTGGCCATACTGGCTCAGACTAATGGTCCATCTAGCCCAGCATCCTGTCTTCCAACAGTAGCCAATGCCAGGTACCCCAGAGGGAATGAAAAGAACAGGCCAGTTATCAAGTGACCCCCTGTCATCCAGTCACAGCATCTGACAATCAGAGGCTTAAGGACACCCAGAGCATAGGGGTCAATTAGTCAAGATGGACTTTTCCTCCAGGAACTTATCTAATTCTTTTTTTAACCCAATGGTGACAAGTATCACAGGTAGACTCAGGGCTGGCCTTACCATGAGGCGAACTGCGGTGGCCACCTCAGGTGCCAGACTGTGTGCGGGGGGTGCCACTAGGACCCAGAGTGTAGAAAATTGTGTCTGCTGCTGGTGCATATGTATTCTCTCTGCTCTAGATGCACAGAGATGGTGGAGTGCTGTGCTGGAGGAAGGAGGGCACAAGAGACATAACAGGCAGGCAGGAGAAAAGGTGAGAGGGAATAACAGAAAGCAGCAGGAGCTGCAGGGAAAGAGAGGAGGAGGAGCCTCTTATGTATCTCTCTAGCACCCCCAGGAGCCTGGACTGATTAACACCAGCTTCTCAGGGAGCTTCCTGTTTCCTGTTGCTTCCCTGAACCCACTTGAGGAGAACAGGCAGTCAACTGAAGTAGTAGGAGCCAGTTAGGCCCTTAAGATGCTGATATCTTCCCTCACTCAGGCCCTGCTACCAGCCTGCTTATTTGTCCCCTTCAA